>VDFB02330997.1:0-92450 GCA_007258455.2 Sequoia sempervirens | reverse complement strand
AAAATTAGAGCCCAATTGCTACATTGTTGCAAAACGTGGGAGGAAAAATGTCTATAATGGTAGATGATGTTCAGTTCATATCGCCCAATGGCCCTCCACCTGCCAAGAGCGAATTTCAACTATCGATGCCCAACTATCACTGCACTGAAGTTTCGCCTTCCAAATCTGATCTTCAATCTTCACATTACACTTCGCCGCCAACTTATCCACGATGAATGTGCATTACATGTGGACAATAATCTCAGACAATTTCAATCCCGAAAACTTTATTTTTAGCACACTGTCCCTGTTTCGGAAGTGGGCAGCTCAGATTATTTGGATAGTCATCCTGTACTCGAGAAACTACTTAGACCACCAATTTCCACCCAACATAGTATGAAAAATAAAAATGCTCCTTTATAGTGTTTTAGTCTTTCTTTTTGGGAGATTCAAAAACATATACAATTGATTTAATTTTGTGAATCATGTAACTTAAAAAGTTACCATCGAGAAAAAGTAAATGAGAGGAAAATTAAAAAGTGTATTCCATTCGCAATTAGAAACTAAGACAATAACTTCAATTTTGAATTTATATCATGAAGCTCTAAATTGTTTGGATAATGATCATGTCCCTTGTCTATATTAGTGTCCTACATGACTGGAATCAATCTTGCAATCCTATGTTAGTGTCCTACATGACTAGAGTGATATCTTCTACAATCTTGCAACCTAAGCCTGCAATGGGAGTCTGTTATCTATGACAAGGTGGTCTCACAAACACTTTTGATGACTTCCCTTGAGAGGATTTTAAAAGGATGAATATTGTTTTGAGGAATATCCAGAATGTAAGACAAGATGGTCTCACAAACACCTTTGACGACTTTCCTTGAGAAGATTTTAAAAGGATGGATATTGCCTTGAGGAATGTCTAGAGTGTAAGACAAAGAGGTCTCACAAACACCTTTGATGACTTCCCTTGAGAGGATTTTAAAAGGATGAATATTGCCTTGAGGAATATCCATAGTGTAAGTACTAGGTAGATGTATTAAGCAAAATATAGTAATGAAGTTCTACAAGTAGTTTGGGCTTCCTATGTATTGTTTCTACTTTATTTTACCTTACATACTTTGTTTATGTGTTCATTCATTTGGTTCTTTATTAAGCATAAAATAGTTGTTTATAATCATTTGGACACGTAGGGGATAGACATACAAAGTAAGTTGAAAAACAAGACATTAAAACCAAACAAAAATCTTTTGAACATTTTGGGTTTAGAGACAAGCAATGACAATACAGGATTACACTTCTAACCAGGTGTAATATAGAATATAGGTTAAGAGACAACTAGAGTCCGAAACAGTCAAAAACGAACATGACCTTTTGTTAAACAAAATCAAAATAAAACCATTTCAAAAGCTCATATAAACGGACCAACCATTTTTTTAACACAATATATACAACTAACTTACAAAAGAACCATTTCAAAATTGAGCACAATACATGCAACTAACCTCTAAATCCAAACCGTCTTATAAATATTAGATGGTTAACCTTGACTCTCAAAATACCAAGTGACCCAAGAGCGCACAAGTTGAACTGGCTTACCTAATGCTCTAAAGTTTGTATGTATGGCCAATACAACTTTACTGCAGGGCATACTTGCACGACAATTCTACAATTCTGAGTTCTTCATGAACCAAGCGGCAACAGAGTTATTCAAAAATACTTCCCAGATGTAATATATCCATCTCATCTAGATGTAGAGAACCATTGAATTTGGAGATGAACGATAACGTCACACTCCAATAACTCGATCATCTAGTCATCCATCTTCTGGTATAACTCTTCTACCATTTAACAGCCACTCTCCATCTGCACTTCCACTAAGAGGTATTGCAGTTCTCGAGTCTTGAAGGTTGTTAGTTCTGCACAGAGCCAAATACCCCCTTCGATCGTAATTCATTGTTCTTTCAAGATAGTTTTCATATTGACCATATATACAGAGGCATACCTGCTTGAAAAGATGGAATATCGTTAAATCAATCTTCATTCCGTGCCATCTAACCCTACATTAACACGCAATATACATCTCAGTTTCTGTTCTAAAATGTGCCTATGTTTTATTCAAACTCAAATGTAGCCTCTGCACAGAGCTGTTTAATATAGTTTAGAAAAAATTACATGAACACAAATAGTTAGTACATTTAGTTGTTTTTTTCAAATAAATGATTTGTATGAGGCATTTTTCAGTGTGTCAAATTGTGATATTGCTATCAGAATTCAATCATGTAGTTTTACGAGTCAAACTCATTGACCCATGTTTCAAGAGTAGTGGTTCACAAGAACCCATCTCTCATGATAATGAATGGTCCACTTAGCATTCATTGCATCTAGGTGATCCTTACAGGAGTGAAGCACTGGGCCTTCCCGAGAGGTCACCCATCCCAATACTACTCCAGCTCAAGCGCGCTTATCCAGAGTTTTCCCCCAAGGTTAAACCCACTTGGCTTGCAAAGCTACATAATTAATTATTGAGAGATAGGTTCTTGTGAACCACTACTCATGAAACATGGATCAATGAGTTTGACTCGTAAAATTACAAGGTTGAATCCTGATAGCAATATCAGGATAAATGATTTATTAATTTATTATTTCAAATACATCAAAACATAATTAATTATATGAAAAGAAATAAAATTATATTTTATTTTATTTTAAAACTAATTTATATTCTAAGATTATTTTTTTAATAATTAAAATCAGTATCAAATAGCACAGAAATACCTAACTTAACTACATATTATTTTCATGGTTTTTTTTCCACCTATCCTTTTCATTGTTTAATTTTTTTTTTATGAATATAAGCATTGTTTAATTTTAATGGTTCAACATATTATAAATATTTTTATTTTTATTTCTAAATTTGTGTTTAATGGAAGAAAGTCTAGTAGTAGCAAAAGCAAAAATTGTCTTTGATTGTATTTCATATATTTATATGTATTTTTATTATTACATATTAATATTATTTTTATTATTCAATATTAATACTATGACATGTAAATGGTTCTTATTTTGAATTAGCAACTCACTTCATTACACTCCACCCCTTCCCACAATTAAATTTAACCTTTGTTGTTCACACGAAGTAGCAATTTTGGTGACTGAAGTGGAGTTATATGCTTGCTAGAGAAAGCTATTTGAAGCCACCATGAAGGAGAATGATACAAAAACTGCACACTATGCTTTACGTTCCAGCTTAAAATTACGGCTGTGGGACTAAGTTCACTATGTAAATCTGCATGCGTATGAGTTGTTGAGAGTAATAATAAAATAATAACATAAGGGGCAGAAAACAGTATATTAAACTGCACTCATCGATACAGCGACGAAATTTTGTAGGAACAAGAATGATTAGGATTGTGATGAGAACGCTGGACTATGATAAGCACCTACAGATTTGCTTAGGACATCCAGCGGAACATAAACCAAGATGTTTTGTCAGATAATGATTTGATTTAGATAAGCAGTACCATGATCCTTTTCCTAAAAAGCGCCAATTAGTTATCATCATATATTTCAAATCATCTATTAAACGTCACTCGATGCCAGAACAGTACACAATAAAGACACTTTAGGGTTCACATAACTAATGCATAATGAATATGGTAAAACACACAAACAGAGAAAAGAAATATCAGCCCAGCGATCAGGAAGAAAAATCATTTACGAAGACGTTCATGGAAAAACGTCATTTACAGAAGATGAACTCGTCAACAGTGTTTGCACAAACATATCAAATGCATACAAAACAGTGAAACATACCAATGATAAACAGGAAAATATACAAACAAATTGTTATAAAATATCATTCTATAGATGAGACTCCTTATAAGGGATAAAGTTCCAAACACATTGGGATTGTAACAGCATTCCAACCGCTGTGCTTGTGGTGCTAATCTACATTATCGTCATGTTCATGTCAACATGAAACAAAGGGAGCTCTCAAAATTATATAAGCATTTGCACAAAATGCACTTAAAACAATCCCCACTTTTGCGGTGGAGATCCTTTCACAAATTATTGTTTCCAATAGATATTTTCCCATATTACGTTGGCATTCATCCAGCCCATGACCTTCAACTTGCTGGGATCCTGCAACTCGTACGGGCATTTCATATCGGCTAACAGATCAGCATAACTACTCATAAGGACCTATTGAAATCAGAATTCGTGCACTTGCAATTTGAAAACTACTAATCCAACCATGCAATCGTATTCAACTAAATGATAAATTGATATGAAATGTGTAGTTAGAAGAAGAAACCTCGGCACAAAAGAAAGGATCTTGCCTATCAAGAACCATGCAACATTAGGCAAGGCACCCAGAAAAACAACCCCCTTCTACAACAAGGAACCAATAGTAAAAGTGCATATGGAACCAAAGAAAAATAATAATAAGTATATATATGAATTGCTTTATACTTTATTGCCTTGAAACCAGACTAATTACAAAATTGTTTAGCCTCTCCTATGTCTACAGTTTTCCACTCGGCCTCTGCCAGGTGGTTCAATGAAAATGCCCTACCCAGCTTGAGATGATTAATAATCCAATTGCATAAATATTGACAATGAGCAAAAATTCCACTTGCCCATTTAGAATAAATTGCAATTGTAGAACATAAGACACTTTGCAACCTCCAATGCAACCACTTCACCAAAAAACTTACTAGCTTGAAGATTCTGCTGCGATCCTCTCACTTCCTCAGAAATCCATTCCACCCATGCCTGGCGGCATACCACCCATGCCTGGGCTTGGTTTTTCATCCTTTGGGAGTTCAGCAACCACTGCCTCTGTGGTTGTCAGCAATGAAGATACACTGCAGTAAAAACAACACTATGTTTAGTGTACTTCAAATTGCACAAGTGATGAAATGTCATAATAAATAAACAATGTAAAAATAACAAAATTCAGTAAAGAACTTTTTTCATTAATTATAATAAAGATAAATAGTTTTACCTTGCTGCATCAACTAATGCAGTTCTGATAACTTTTAGAGGATCAACAATGCCAGCCTTTATCATATCAACATACTCACCTGCGAGTTGCAACACGACATTAAAATTAATTAGACTCAACGTCTAAGAAAGAAAAAGAAACTTCAAACATTATCAATTTAGTAAAAAAATTAATCAATTTCAAATCATCAAACTTTATTACGTTAAGTACTAAGAACATGATATGCTCATATTTTAAGCACACCTTTAGCAGCATCATAGCCATAATCAAGATTCTCTTGTTCCAGTAGTTTTCCCACTACAACGGCACCCTCGACACCAGCATTGGAAGCAATTATATGTACAGGAGACTTCAAAAAATAGAAAAAACGACTGATTAAACACTGAGATAAAAGCCTATATCTAGACATTAAAAAAAAAATGTCTAGGTTAGTAATTTACACCTTCAATGCATTCTGAATTATCTGAACTCCAATCTTCTGGTCAAAGTTGGCTGTAGGAATTGTAGCAAGCTCTTTTGTTGCATAGAGAAGAGCAACACCACCACCTGGAATGTATCTTCCAGTAAGCACAGAGCTATAACCTTCCTAACAAAAACATTACCATCTCTGATGTTTTCATGAAATTTACAAATTTGTTTACCTGGTAAAATGCCCTCCTCTACTGCTGCCTTCGTTGCATTCAATGCATCAGTGACTCTATCCTTTTTCTCTCCAACTTCAAGCTCACTGGCTCCTCCAATCTAAATTAAATAAAAAAGACCATCAAAAAAATCTGGATACTATGTATCATCCTAATTTGAAAATATTGAAAATATCTTCAGACAACTGATCACAGTTCGATTATAAGTTAAACCTTGAGAACAGCAACTCCTCCTGATAGCTTTGCCAACCTCTCCTGGAGCTTTTCTTTGTCATAATCAGATGTGCTTGCTTCAATAGTAGTACGGATCTGTGACCAAATATTTTGTCAGCCATGCCAAGCATACCAACACAAATCTCGTATCAGCTCTATTGTCACCAAGCATTAGAATCTTGTAAAAATATTATCACACTTCACTCTAATAAAACTCACCTGCTCACATCTCTCTTCAATTGCTTTTTTGTCACCACCTCCATCAAGAATTATAGTGTCATCCTTGGAGACAGTAACCTAGAATAAAGAACAACAAATCTTATCATACAACAAAATGTTAAAATGACAAAAAGAATTCGAGTGACAACACAACAAAAACCTTGTCCATGGATGACAGCAAAATTATACGCCTATATAGAGGATACTACTATGTTTACCTACCTTCTTAGCTGTTCCAAGCATGCCAAATTCTACTTTGTCAAGCTTCATACCAAGATCCTCTGATATGACCTGAAGATAACTACCAGCCATAAATACTTTTCCTTGAGAAGTGCAGAAAACAAAATGGCAAAATACATGCAAAAACTCAATTGAGAAACAAATTTGGTTCAATAGGTGTCACATGAAAAAGCCAAACTTGCATAACAAACAAGAAACTCCGAAGCCAAGAAAGAGAGTAGATACATAGAAACATAAACCTAACCTGTCCACCAGTAAGTGCAGCAAGATCCTGCAAGTTATTTTTCCTATTTTCACCAAAACCAGGGGCCTTAATAGCACAAACCTGATTCAGACACAAATATATTTTTAAAATGTTAAGGATTTAGAATTGGAAGTTAAAAAATAATTTAAAAAGTAAACAAGATTTAAATAGAAAAATCCAACCAACCTTCACCCCTGCACGAAGCTTATTCAAGATCAAAGTAGCCAATGCTTCACTCTCTACATCCTCTGCTACAATCAGAAGAGGCCTTTGTTTCTGTGATAAATGCAACAAGAAATTATGTCATTTGTCCACAATCAAAACATTGACTAAATATAGATAGATATACTAAGAATCATAAATCAGTCATAGATACGACAGATTGTATGTTCTTATAATATAACTCACCTCCAGTGCTAGCTCCATCACTCGAACTACTGCTTGCAAGCTTGCCACTTTCTTTTCATGTATTAAAACCAGAGGATTCTCCATTTCCTGCTCCAGTTGAGTAAGATTAAAATATAAGAAAGCAAAGAATTCATAGTCACAGAATGCTTGAAAAATATTACCAATGGACACGGAAACAGCACAAATTATTGAGACAAGAAATAAAAAGCAAATAGGAGAAGCATATTTTAAGCATACAAAGGAGGAGCACCCATTTGACAGGGTCCCTAAAATATTGGGAATCCCAGTTCAGCAATTCAAAACTTCAGTAAATGTTAGGTCAAGACTGGTTAATAATTGTTCTTCTAAAGTTCGCTTTCACTGTAATCAAGAAATACAATGAAAATTACTTATACTTACTGACTAAATTTGTCTGTGGTTTAGAAGAATAGTGGGACCAATGATTTTTCAATCCAGATGAAATTTGGGCAAACTGATACATTAAAGATAAATAAAATATTTTCAGCTTCCATGGTAATGGGCCAATCAGTCAGAGGTGTCTAGGGTTTAATAATGCAAATGGTGCAGTTGTGTTATGTCTACTCAAACAGCAGCAGCTCTCAATCAAGATTAAATGTAAGGACATGTGTGTATTCATGAAAAGTCAAGTGTCAGCAGAAGACAAAGTATGTGGAATTATCTGATTAGTCTATGTAGAGAAAGTGGCTACTTGTGTATGGAAATCTGGAATGTCAATGATCCAATGTGTCACAAGCCCACAACTTTCATACCTTGCAAGATTGTTTAATCTCAAAACCATTTAAACCTTATTCACTGCAGTAGAACAGCAAAAAAGGGGGCTTATGTTTTAATGGCATCTCATTTTACCATGCTCATTGATCTCAAGAATGATTAACCAGAACCATTGGATGTGGTTGTGATTTAATGAATTTAAGTGATATAGTCAGGTGACTAAGTAAAATACTTGATTTATTTCCCAAGAATGATTAACTAGAACAATTGGATGGTCCTGTGATTTAATGAATTTAAGTGATGTAGTCAGGTACTACAGTAAAATACTTGATTTATTTCCTGAGAATGATTAACCAGAACTTTTGGATGGGCATGTGATTTAATGAATTTAAGTGATATGAACAGGTCATTTCTTCAAAGGAATTTGAATGGACTAGGGCTTTTGATTTCATATTGCATCTAGGTCATAGAGTTTGGGTTAATATTTCATAAGCTGGAGGAATGAGCCAAGGGAATCTTATGCAAGCCACATGTCTCAATCTCATAAACTGCAGGAGAATGGCAGATTCTTATGTTGCACATCTCTGTAATCCTTTGTTTTACTAAGGCCATCGATCTTAAAGAGTGAAGAGTGATGCCCCTTGTCCATCAGATATGGTTGCTCTTTAATGAGTCAGTTTCAAGCCCTAGAAACAAATAGGCGGCTTTTGACAGACACTTAGCATGGTAAGTTTGAACCATATTAGTTGAAGGTTGAGTACATCGGTTACTTGCAGGGTCTGTCTCCAAGGGATAAAGTGAAGTCCCTACCACATCGCATAAGTGTGGCAGGCACAGTGATTCCAATCCATAGATTTCATTACTACATGTCATGATAATTTCAACTGCAGAGGAATGGCGGAATGGGTAAAGTACCACTTGAAACCTAAAGGGAGGATGAATTTGGGCCATTGAACAAAGCAGAAGTTGAGTGATTTGTGTGGCAAGACAGATGTCGAATATTCAAAAGAGAGGGAGCAATGGATGTCAAAAAATAAAAGCAAACCACCATTAATGACAAGCTTGTGTAAAGCTTCAGGTTTTCAATAATATAGATCAAATTAGGCCCTCATTTCTTCACCTTGTGATCTGATTAATAAGAAAATTTCAAGCTTAACCCCCAAGTGCGGAAAAAACCTGCTCTATGATTGCTTTCCATCATAACAAAGCTAAAATCATTAGTGTTTGAGAGAAATGGCAAAAATAAACTACACAATTCGGCATCTGTTTTAAATTTTCACTATGCTTACCTTAATTTGAGCACACTATGGTTGTTTAGCTATATTATTTGTGATAAGGATGAAACCCTTGAAATATCTTTGTATCTTGGAATTGGCATACCATTCAAAAATATAGTTTTCCAATACTGAAGCCCTACAAATTTGTCAATCCTAAATTAGCAATGACCTCCAAAGGAGCTTCCAACCAAGATACTTTCAAGGTTATAAAATGAGCTTTAAAGGGTATAAGAGGTCCATTGGAAAAGAGGAATCTTCGAAAGATACCAAGAATGATATTAGGGATTCCCTAATTCATGTGACCAGAGGTATGTTATTCAAGATATTTGTTGACAAAGGTATCTTACCGTTTTTGGCATGCAATGTTTGGAGATTTGATCTATCCAAGGTTGTAGTCTCAAATTCTTCTCTTGTGAAAAACATTGTGGAATAAGCCTGTAAGTGCTATGATAAAATGGCCTATACTATGAATGATGCAAAGGGCAATTCATCTCCACTTTAAATAGACTATTCAAAAAGCTTTTGAATTAACACCTGGGGCCAAGACAGAGTTGAATTTGAACAGATCAACCCATGAGTATAAAAAAGACAAATTCCTATAGAGGGGTAAGACTGAGGCCAAGACATATTTGAATTTGAACAGACAAGTCCATGAGTTTAAAAAGACAGAAATAAATATAAAGGGGTAAAACAGAGGCCAAGACAGAATTAGAACTTGAGAACAAACCTAATGATACAGGTAAATTTGTTCCTTTCTTTAGGGAAACATCCCAAGACTTCTGTCAGGTTACCGGACAAGAAGCTAGAATTCAAATATACCCAGCAGCTCTATCCTTATCAAAATACATTGTGAGTATTGGAAAAACTTGGCAAAACAAATTCATAATTAGATAGTCAAATTCAAGATGTCTTCCTAAAAAGGTTCAAGAGGTACTCTACCTATGTCATATTTTCTTGCACACCATGGTAGCAGAATGGCATGAAAGATTGGAGGTAAACTACACATCTCCAGATCTCCCCAGAGTAAAGGATGCCCATGCAACTATGTACCATCCATATGAATAGGTGCCACACAAATGCCTCTTATGTTATATTTGTAAGTTGTACAAGGCTAGGAGCTGCTAGGCCAAGAGTGACACATGCTACGATGAATTAATTAGACCCAATCATATGAATCCTAAAGGAGAATTAGAGCACAATGAGATACTAGTTTTTCTTCAAGGACTTCACTACAATTAGGATATTTGGAGCCACCGTCATTCCTTATGAATTACCCCATACAATATCCCCTAGAAATGCTTTCTTGGAAGTAATGAGGTAGTTCCACTCTACAAAACAGTTCCATTTTCAAAACCATCATAGGCATAGTACTGTTCCTCCTGTAATCTTGGGAATTTCACCCTTGAGGGTAAGTTATGCAAAAGCATCAGGGATCATGAGCAATCCTGTGTCACCAAAAACATTTGTGGGTAAGCGATGTTTGATGGTTTTGAAACACATAAGAGCTAGAAATCTTCTTGTAGCACTTCTAAAGGCAAGCATGTACATGTTTGGGGTAGGTGATACAAATTGTAGGAACATAAAGGGTTTCTTCACTTCTTGGTTGTTTCAAGGGCAAAAGAGTGGGTTAAATGCTTCAAAAAGATGGAGAATAAAAGAGGCCAAGCAAGGGGGTGTGTTGTGTAGAATATGGAATGCTGATGAAGCATGGAAAATATACAACAAGAAAGACATAAGAACAGGGATTGTAACTCAGAGACGAAAAGGGGGCAAAAAAAGGGCATGTGCAATGATAGAACAAGGCAAAAGAGTAATGAATTAAATCCCCTAATCTAGACTGCATTAGTAAGAGTGCTTTTGACAAAGTGACTACATATGTGAATAATATGGGGATGTATTTTGTAGTGGAGAACCTATGATCCTGAATGGTTTATTGATAAACTGTTAAAGGCTCAAACAAGATTGGGGCTTAACCACAATATCATGAGAAAGAGAATCTATTAAGGGTTGTAGAGATGAGTTTGAAGTGAAAGTAAAAAGAGATGCATAGTTTGACGATTCAATTTGCTAAGAGAAAGAAATAGCTATTCAACCCAACTTATGAAGGGGCTCTCCCACACGTTAGGGACCCAAATCGGAGAATGGGTGAACTCCTGAAGAATGTGGAGGCATATGCAGAAAAGCCTAATGATCCAAAACTATCACAGGGTGTGGCACAAGGTGGAAGAAAGGCCATTCAGAATCCTTCACCACCAACATTAGCAGCTTCACTACCACGACCAAGGCATGAGCCATCAATAGCACTAGCTGTCCTTCCTCGTTAGCTAGATAACACTAAAATTTGAGCAACTAGGGGAGTATGTTCCCCACAAGGGCAATCTATCCAGATCAAGTCTCCTCAAAAACATTAAAAGGAATCAGCCATTCCTAACTTAGAATAAGAGCCTATAGTGAATCCCTAGCAGATGACTAGTATGTCAAAACTCCTAAATTCAGAAGATTCACTTCGATGATCAAATGCAAAGAAAGGCAAGTCATATAGGAGAAGGCATCTTTGATGGAGGATGACCTGAATGCAGCAGAAAGCAATACATCCAAACTTTAGGTTAAATGTGGAAAATATTACTCCAAAAGAAGGGAGAAAGTTGGTAAAAGCCAGTGGTTGTTCGTTATTGCTTGGATGGGACATGAAAGAGGCCACAATCTTTGATCAAATAAGAAGAGATAATGGTGTAGATCCCTTCTAGAACCCAAAGGAGAGATGGCTAAGTTTATCTTTGGGTCTGCTTTTGACCCAAATATGAGCACTTTGGTCATTTGGGCCATTGCCCCTGCAGTTGCACATAATAAGCCCTAAGCAAATTATGTTCCACATCAACTAGTTGGGCAATTAATGATAAAATGGTTGATGGTATCTCAACCCCAAATGTAACAATTTTGGCAATTCATACTACCCAATCCAGCCAAGGTGCCACCAAGATGTTGCAAGAGAACTATTACAAAGAAACATGAGAAGGAAAGTTTGAATTTAGAAAATGTGTTAATGGAACTTAAGGCAGCCCATGACAAATAAAGAAACAATTACAAGTTCTTGCAAAGGAGCCTTTTCCTCTAGCGCCCATCTAACAACTACCAATGCACGTTCAAGGAAATGATGAGATGGAAAAAAGAGTAAGGGAGCTAGAATCATTACTCAAGAAGAAAAAGAGAAAGCCGAACTAAAGGCAAGGATTTCTACAGCCAATTTGATAGAAATACTTTATGGCATTTTGCATTTTAGGGCTGAAAACATTTATCCAATGCATGATGCTCTATAGGAATCTTTTGTTGACATTAGCAAAGCACCAAGCAAAACAGATAAAATAGAGGGAGGACTTCTAATGATAAAAGACAAATGGATACCTCATATAAGATGACTTCCTTAAAATTCTAGTCGCAGGTGATACATGCAAGCTTATTTTTTAGACTTCAACATGTGTTAAGAAAATGGGTAATTCTATAGCAATTAAAATGAATGAATTCAAGGATATTGTTAGTTCTAAAATACCTAACCTAAGATTGTGGGTGAGAAAGGAAAATTGAAAGAACTAGAAGTTTGGATGGATGAGTTTCAAGTTTAACCTTCCTTGTTTGTTGATCCCCTCAATCAAGAGAAACATTTGAGTTTTGCTATGTTCAACAAATCCCTTGATGAAGTTTTGGCCTAAGAAGCAAATGTTTGCAGACTTTCTAAAGAAAGCTAAAGATGCTAATAGGACAACAAAATGACTAGTGTTGAGATGATGGTCAGTGTTGAATTTCCAAGTGATAAAGGGAGGGATCATTGGAATCATACATAAATCTCACTTCACAAATTCTTTCATTCAATTTTTTTTTCAAGAGAAATCACTTTGGTGTCATATTAAATCAAAATAAAATCCAAGTACAATTGAGTGTACAACAAGGCATTGGCAGTGCTCCAAAGAGTTTTGGATTTATCAAAATAGGAGACATCAAAACACAATTGTGGTATCATGCATCAAGGTTTTAAAAGGCGAGGTCTTTTCATAACCTCATTCATTCAAAATAAGTGTGATCTAAATTGTGTCAAAAATATTGTGCAATTGTCTCTAAGTATTTTTTCAAATCTACTTTACCAAATCTTCAAAGCACAAACGGATCCCAATTTCTCCAATTATAGCATCAAGGAGTCATATCTCATTAAGATCAAGAAAGATATGGAGGAGATTAGGGAAAAGTGAAGTGAATTGAAAACTTGAAAGTGAACACCACGTCCCCCAAAAAAATGTTCCAAAAATATGGAAGGGGATATCACGGAAAGCTTAAAATTACAAGAGATGATATGGATGTTGAGGAGATTCATTAAGGATCATGTAGAGTGAAATTGAGAAATTTGTACAAGGAATTTGCCACCAATTGCAAATCACTCCTTCTAAAGTAAAAGTGACATTTTTCTATTGGAAGCATTTTGGGACTATTAAAAATAACTACATTCCAAAGATGTAATGTAAGCAAAACAAGTGTTAGTCATCCGAGTGAGATGGACATTGTCTTCCAGAGTTGTTTTAGTTTTTAGCTTTTTGTTATTATATATTTGTTAGTATAGTTATGTCCAAAAACATGCTCTAGGGAGTTGAATGTAGTTTGTCTTGTTTTGAACTTTTTGTCATGTCAAAATTGCAATATCCCTTTCAAAAATCAATATATGATAGCTTGTTTTACATATAGTTCTCCATTGTTGTCATTGTGTTTTGCAAGATCTACATATCTCTAAGAGCACATGTGTTGCTCTATCATAATTGTTGATTAGCCTTCTACAAAGTAGATGGAAAAACTTTTCAACATACTATATGGGACACAATAAATCTATGTTCTCAATTCTCGTCCTGGTTCGAGTTTGGGGTCATGGATCCGGCTAAAAAAATTTTGGGGTTCGGTTCGCTTTGGGTTCGTGAGAAAAAAAATGTAAAAAAAATCATAAATAAATAAATATATATATATGCAGCCTAGAAGCAGAATTAAGATTAGAATATCACATAACTATGATATTGCTATCAAGATTCAACCGTGTAGTTTCGAGTCAAACTCATTGACCCATGTTTCATGAGTAGTGGTTCACAGGTACCCATCTCTCATGATAACGAATGGTCCACTTAGCACTCATTGCATCTAGGTGATGCTCACAGAGGTGAAGCACTGGTCCGTCCCGGGAGGTCACTCATCCCGGTACTGCTCCAGCTCAAGCGCGCTTAACCAGGGAGTTTTCTCCAAGGTTAAGCCTGCTTGAGTTGTTACCCCATTTGCAAAACCTTCAGCAAGTGTTGTGCCTTATGAACCATTCATAATAGAGCCCCCTTAGCTCATCAATTGATAATAGAGCCCCCTTATATCACATAGCATCATATAAAGACTTTATAAAAAAATAAAAAAATAAAAAAACTACCATAAACTTGAATGTCATTTAAAACATGCATGATAAATATCCATCGTTCAAACTTCAAGTTCAATATTAAAATAATAATATCAAGTTCAACAATTTTAGTTTTAAATTTTAATCATCAAATGGATTTTCAAAATCATCAACATCATCATCATAATTGACATTAGATGATGTAGGAACATTATATGAACCACAAGCAGCGCCAATGGCACTGCCAATGCCACTTGCACTAAAAGTGCGTTGGCTTTCGGAATCATCATATGCAATATGCTGGGAAGTAGAAGCATCCAAATCCGTATGCTCTGGCTCTATATCCCACAACTTTGTGTCCCCTTCCTTGTACTCATGCTGTTTGTGTGAAAGAAGATGCAAGTTGGAATGCATGTATACTAAGTTCTCTACTCTTTTGGAGCGCAATCTATTGCACTTTACTAAGTGGATGAAAGAATATGTGCTCCAATTCCTCTCAGATACAGATGAACTAGCAACCTATGAAGACAAAGTAAACAATTAAAATTATACATTATATTTATTATAACTTTAAGGACTAAAAAACAAAAAATTATTAAACTACTTGTGACAAAACTTTGATTGTGAGGGGTTGTAGGTGTTGGAAAAATTGGCCATGGAAGGACCACCAACTATGAGCATCCTTCTTAAACCTATCACAAAGAACCTCAACACTTTGACCATTTGAGTGCATAAAATCAATGAACTCATTCATGACATCTCGCAATTTTGTTTCGAAGGAAGAGTCTACGAAATGTTGCCTCATACCCTTCAGCGACTTCAAAATATCTATATGGGGGAAGCTTTCCTGGCTCATAAAGAATCTCAACACTATAGTATTTTGGAGTCAATGTGAAGGCAAGATGTGATGTAGTGGTCATTTTGTTCCATCTTTCTTCAAACAATTGCATGCACTTGTTTGAAGAAAGTCTCTTTGAGGTCTTGCTCTTTCGCATTTATGATGCTCTTCATCTTCTCAATCATTGAGTCGATGCTATCCTATATTTCTCCAATGCAAGGCTTGTCCATGTCAGTATAGCGAATCATGCTCAAAATGTGCTCAGTGAAGCTAAGGAGATACTCCACACGATCCCACCATGAGTCATATAAATATCATTTGATTAATTTTTGTTGCCTTGCTAGAGTTTCTTTGCCACCATATAGACCAATTTTGGCTAATCACCATGCTAGAAAGCACCTCTCTAACTTTCACAAGTCGTCTCAAGATAATTGTGTTACTCTACAACTTATTAAAAATGCAAAATAAAATAATTTAAATTTAAAAACAAACTCTAAAGGAGAATTAGAATACATAACAAATTATGAAAATGTAAAATTTTATGCTACTTAACTTACCTTCAATAGCTCCAATTTTGCAAATGATTTGAAAATGCCTGTAGACAAGTGGTGGTTGGTGATGAACATTTCGATGTCCTCAACCTCTACATACAACTCTTTGGTCCAATCAATTTTATTCCCAATCTTTTGTAGCATAAGATTGAGAGAGTGGACCACACAAGGTGTCCAAAAGATATGTGAATATCTTTTCTCAACCAACAAACCGACAGCTCTACAATTCTTTACGTTGTCTGTTATTGCTTGAACAACATTATGGGGACCCACTTCCTCGATGGCCGCAATGAGAATATCAACAATAAATTGGCCACCTTTCACCTGCCCCTCACAATCAACAACTTTCAAAAACATTGCCCCTTTAGGGGACACCACTATGACATTGATCAAGGGCCAATTTTTTGTATTTTTCTACCCATCTAAAACAATGAATCCCTTATGGGCTGCAATGCATCTTCAACATTCTTGACCTCTTTTTCCAATAAGGTGCCACGCACCTTCTCATAACCTATGCCCTTGTACCCTTTTGGAGCTTCATTAACAATTTTCAACATCTCTTTCCAATATGGAGAGCAAACAACATTAAAAGACAATCCATTTGCATAAATACATCTTGCTACATGTTGGTCAGCAATGTCTCGACTCTCATTTTGAAATGCACTTTCCAAAAGTCCCTTTGGTTGTTTGCTTGTAATGAGTTGTTCACTTTGAGGATGAGGAGTGGCAAAAAATGGATGGTTTTCTACCACAACATTGGGACTAGATGCAGGCTGCATTCCCTTTGAACTTGTTTTATTTGGGGGTGACTTGATTTACGGCCTGCCTATTCATTTGCTTGTTCTTGCTCCATAATATATTACTACCTCTAATGACACAGCCTTGTCTAGATATTCCACACAAATGGGTTTTCACTCAACTATATGAATAGAATATCTAACATCACACCCATTGTAAATCCGAACATAACCCCCAGCACTTGGAATCTGTTGTATCATTTGAACATAATTCCATAGAGGAGAATTCGGATTCGTTTTGAATTTACATAAAGCCGTGGAGCTAGAACTAGTTGCCATTGTGATTCCTATGGCAAGAAATTTTGTAAACAACACATTCAAAACAAAAACAAAAATTGAACATAAAAAATAACTTCACAAAACCTAGCTCCTTTGAATCTTTCATACATTCCTAGAAGAAAGGAAAAAAAACATAGATAAACAAAGAAAAAAAATTGGTTCTTGTTTGTAAAACAAAAATGGAGGACAAACATTAAAAGAAACTTACCTCTTTGCAAAAAAACTCCTCCTATTATCTTCTTGGCAGCCAATAAACACTTGTAAATGGGTAGGAATGACGAGGCAATCGATGTAGAACCTTCAAAGATCATTCTTCAACTCTCCTTGTTGATCCAACAAGCTAAAACATATGTTCAGCCTCTTGGAATGATATTTGCTGTTTGCAAAAGAAATGAACAAAATGGACTTGTTTTGGTGTTTAATGTGTGTTGCAAGTCAATATTAGGGTTCATTTGGGTGCCCAGTCAAATCATTTGACTAAAATGATTAAAAAAAAGCAAAAATAAAAATAAAAAACTGCCAGACTTGGATGCTGCACCTGCAGGTTCGCCTGAATCCTCTTGGGTTCGTCTCGGGTTCGCCCAAGGCAAACCAGGTGGCCTTTAGCAGCCCTCAGCCCAGACCCACAAGCAAACCAGCCCGAGACCCGGCCAATCAACTGCAGCATCCGGTAACACGGCAATTAATTGATAATGGATTGTCTTATTTTGAAATCATAAGCTCTTTGATAGATCAAGCAAATTACATTTAAGGCATTTGGTGTCATGTTCCTAACCGCCTGAGGCAGACCAGCAGCATCCCAAAAGTGTTTTTAATCACTAACAACTAATAATAAATATATAATAAATAATTATATATTTATTGCTTTGACCAAATAAGTTACCTCATAACCTCTTTTATCATACTAGATGCGCTTCTACAGTCGTATTTAATCTTGGAAGCAGAAGTCCCACGAATCGAACCTGGGTTCTTTACACTATTCGGCAAATAAAATTATTGTTTTACAATGGAATTGTTGCTCTAGATTTGCTCAACCTCTTAAGAGTTTTCTTTATTTAGTTGGTTATATAGTAGAAATGTTTGGAACAATACTCTATTACTAATAATTGTGTTCCCATAAAATAAAATAATTGTTTTTAATCACTAATAACTAATAATAATTAATTTAAGACAAAAAAATAGCCCATATTGGCATGGTGTGTTGGTTTAATGGTGGCATTGTTGTTCTTGCCACCAAGGTTCAAACCCCATTGGGGCGGTATTGTTGAATGGTTGTATTCCGGTTCATAGCTCCAGTCAAAAGCGTTTACCCCTTGAAAAAAAATTTAAGACAAATAAATAATAATAAATTTCCTTGGCCAACCTAGGCACTCAATTTTGGGCACCAATTTGAAGAAATTTTGGGGAGCCGACTTGGTTTGTTTCACTTAAGCGCTCAGGTATTAATAAGAGGTGAAAATTCAATTTAGGGCAGAGAAGTTTTGGTAAATCTTCCATCTGTAGCACTTGCAGGACGAAACCCCTGCCTACTGTGAAGAGGTTGGATGAAAACCTGACCCTTTCAAATATTTTCTGACTTATACATCCTATTTCCTGAGTTATGATCCATTTTCCCCGTGCAGATGCGATGATCAGCATCCCCAGGCACAGCTAATGTCATGATGACTGATTTCTGTAAGGGTTTCAATGGGCAATTGAGGGCAAGTTACAGTTTGCTTGAGGACAGCTCCAATACCTGGTGCTCTACTTGAAGGAACCGACTTTTTCTGAGTGCTGCAACATCCTGAACGGACCAAAATTCTGAGCGCTGCAACATTCAGTCACGAAATGGGAGGTCTGGTGCATGGTGGCAAGATCTAGAAGCTGATACAGATGCCCAGATCTGTGAGCAGGGCTTTCCTTGGGGTTACAGAACGCAGAGGGTGATTTATTGAGGGTTTCACACCTCAATACAATCACTAAGGCTGTGTCAGTTGCAACTCAAGTACTCAGATCCCTTTCTGCAGATCGTGGCCTTCCAGAGCAATCAGACCCACACAGGTCATGGGTTATCCCACCCTCATTATAGCGCTGTCATTCAGTCAAATCTGCATATTCATGTTGAAATTGTTATCATTCATGAACAGTTTTTTATGTAAGTTTTGCAAATAATGTGGGTTCTATGATCTGTGTTCCCTTTCCATCTTGTTTGGTGTGAAATTGAAGTGACAGCAAATGAAATGTTAGATCCCTAACCATCTTAATCCTAAAATTATTTTATCAGATCTGATTTTGGAAACCCCTAGGTATACTTCATTCAGGCACAAGAATTTATATTTAGTTTGCATCAATTTCATAAATATTGACTATGTTCCCAATGATGAATGCACTAGTAGTAATTGATCGAAATAATTTCAAATTAATAAATGTAACTTGTAATTTATAAAAGTCTGCATATTGCTCTAAGGGCATAAGGAATCATTATAGGAAGTTCACTCTATAATTCTTAACTCCAATTGTAGTTTGATATTAAAATTTTGCTTAAAGATTTGTGATAGCAAAGTTATAATGAGTAGACTAGAAGGGAATTAGAATCAAATAATTGGGTTCATTCTATGCCATTTAATATTTAGTTTTTATTTGCTGTGAATTTTGTCATTTACTTGGAATCTCTTCCTTTTGTTGATGTCAAAGCTTCATGCAATAGAGCCGAGCCAAAGCGAAAAAGGTAGTTTTGCGAAGCCAAAGTACTTCAGCGAGAGGGAAATTCCCCAACTCTGAATTCATCTGAAATGCTTAAAGGGCAACCTTGGCAAAGCAAGCGACATCAATGGAAATGATAGGGATGGCTCCATGTCCAAGAAGTGAGCTGATTTTACTTGACACCAAACTTAAAAAGCTGCCTAAGAGCAGGTTTAAAGACCTATCATTAAAAAAGTCTGATTTAATCTAGTAATGTAATTGTACAACCATGGTGCTTCACTCTCATCCATAACCTAATTCTGACTCATACAATATGTGTAGATTACCTTGTTCATAAACTCAAAAAGGGTTCAATATCTACTTACACTAAAAAGCACTCGTTTGACAAAACGTTCAACATGCACATGCACAATCACTAACAAGACGAACAAGCTCTTGGTTGGGGATGTGCACATACTTGCAATGCATTGCATAAAGAATTTTGAGTCCAATTTCCAAATACAACACAGGCAATGGGAACAAAAGAGTAACAACTTATATCAGTGAAACGTTTCTTTGAATCTTTTCTCTATCCGGTTCATTCAATTAGCACATCAGCTACTGAGATACTCAAAAGCATTGAACTCATCCTATCATGGATAGCTGTCAACATACAATAACATCTGTATTTTGGTCATGGATAGCTGTTGACTGATACATATAGCACAGGTGATAGCAGTCACCAACATGACCAAAATACAGATGTTATTGTATGTTAACAGCTATCCAAAAAAGCATAAGTATTTTTATCCTGTGAAGAACGCAAATACTCCTACTTTTTTGGAAAGAAACCCTATAAATTGAAGTCTTGTTTTACTAATAAAAAATAAAATCATAGTTACAAGTACAATATAGATAAAAATAGTTATATCAACTTTATTCATATTTTCGTATGGGGCAATTGCTAAGTGCAATTCATAGGATAATCACAGCCAGAACTAATATACATCCAACCTGCACATAACATTTCTAGTAATAGTAACTAGGCATGAAAGCCCAGGACTAAACAAGAGAGGAAAATAGCTGTGTTGAGGATTTCCAAAAAAGATTGGCCAATTCTTTTCAAAAGATATAATATAATTAGAAACACAGATTAATATTTACATGCAGAACTCTAAAAAGCACCAGAGATAAATGCATAAGAGACTCTGCTTATAATTGCATTGATGAGTGAGATATCAGAGTCTGTTTTAAGCTTGCCGTTGAATTCAAAATGGCATTGATGAGTGAGATATCAGAGTCTGAATTAAGCTTGCCATTGAATTCATACTTTTCATTTTACATTTTTCTTGCTATGGTTTTAGGTAAAGAACTAATAATTTTTTATTTTGATTGTTTTTAGAAAGGAACCATGTCTAGATCAGCCCATTCTAGTTCATCTGTAAAATCCAGTTCAAATTTGATCCACACAAATTACAACCAATTTTGGTTACTGTGAGTACAGGCATGGAACCTACAAGGAAATATTTCAATAACAAGACATGTCTTGAAAAGACAAATATCAAAACAAACACTTAAGATTCGGGAAAACTGATCCATAAACATCATTCAAGAAAATAAATCCATAAGACCTTTAAAGTGCAAAATTCAAAAGTGCATACTCCACACATTCTCCCTTTAGTTTTTCACTGTGTCTACTTACAATAAACACAATTTTGACAATTTTGACCCTCTTGGAAGGTGAACTATCCTGAAAACACCTCATTCCACATGGAGGTGACCCCTTCCATATCAAAAACCCCAATTCCACCCATATTCTCTACTTCTCAATCACCCAAAGAATTAGCGCACCACTCCTATCCTTCCAAACAAGACCGCACACACTCACATCCTACAAATACTCACATTTTTCCACCCAACCAAATGTATTTTCACAAAAGTAACCATAATTCACCTCTAACAATCAAATTGGACCTGGACATATTTTTTTAATGGATTTTTGCCTAAAATGGAAGTAAAGTTAGCATCTCCACACAAACATGCTATTCTCAATAAAATAGGGCATCCACAATTGCTGCATACAACTACCTCCATAGCCACAGCTCCTACAACTGCACCTAGGGCCACACACTTCCAAAAACACATCCAACTACTTTTGTTGGATTAAGCCTAGGATTTTTCCTTAGTCAAACCCCTTAAGTGCTATAGACACCAGTTTTTCCCTTCCAGCATCAACAAATACTATTACAGATGAAACGCACATTGACACACTTTGTGTTAACAGACATAGAGGACACAAAAGCCTAGATTTCTACCTTAGTTAAACCCCTAAACATGCAATCAGCACCAATTTTATTTCCTTAAAATCAAAGTTTGCTTATTTACTTAAAATTAGAGTTGCAGTATATGCCTCCACACTTCCCTATCCTTTCCCTCTCCTTTCTCTTTTCAAATTCTACTTGTTTATTTACTTAAATTAGAGTTTCACAATATGCCTCCACACTCCCACCAACATGTGTACTGCTATACGAAGTATGGGTATGAGTACAATATGGCCCAAATACAAGTCATATATTGTACCCAAAACTAATGCAAAATATTAACCATGCCCTATATGTGCAGATATCGCACTTTTCACAATTGGGATGAATCCAAAATAGAACTAGAAAAAGATTCGTATTATAAACTTGGAATGAAAAGAGTAGGAAAGCTAGTTTGGAGTCCCTTTTTATGAGTTAAATGATTGTACACCTCTGCCCATCTACCATCTTTAATGGGAAATATTAGTGATATGCCAGATCTCACATTACTTGTATTTGAGAAGCTTCCAATGCCTACTTGGGTGTGTATTTAAGCAAATCTGTGGCATCTCATATTATAGGGTTGTCATTGAAGCAATTATATTGGAATAATTATCAAACTACTGAAGGCATTAGGAAAGTCATCAGGGTTTCCAAGCTACAAATTTTATGTATTATAAAATTACATATTTACTAAAAAATGTATGTTTTATTTTATTAAATTTATTTTTAAGTATATATTTATAATAATTAAAATTATGGAGCGGGGGGGCTAGCTTGATTGGCTAAAGCATCCTATTGCAAGCAAGAGGTCACAAGGTCTAGTCTCCCCCATCCCCGTGGTACCGAAGGGCGTGTCACGCCAACATCACCAATCATGTGAAAGAAGTTTACCAAGTGCACTTTATTAATTTTATTTATGTATATTATTTATTATTAATATTTAAATTTTAATAAGTTTAATATTTATTATAAAATTATACTATTTAGCTATAAAAAATAAAAAATTATATTTAATATAATAATACATTTTTTAATTTGCATTTAATCTTTTGTATTTTTATCTTCTAATTTAGATCAACTTTTGAAATTTAATTTATTTATTTTTTATGCTTTAATTTTGTGACATTTAGCCGGTATTGGCATGGTGTAATGGTTTAAAGGTGGCATTGCTGTTCTTGCCACCAAGGTTCAAACCCTGTTGGGGTGGTATTGTTGAATGGTTGTATTCCGGTTCATAGCTCCGGTCAAAAGCGTTTACCCCTTGAATAAAAAAAAAAAAATTTGTGACATTTAGATAATACAAGTTAGATTTTAATTCAACTTATAATTACGTCAAAAGGATTTCTACAATGGCATCAACATGGCATCATGTCATGAAAAATGTACATAAAAAAAATTAGAAGTCAGCAAACATACTAAACGAAAAATCAAAACTATAAAATAACTCTTAGGTAAATAAAAAAACAAATCACTTTAAATAGTTCTAGAACAAAATAAAATAACTCTTCAAAAAATTAAATTACCATAAAATAGCTCTTAAGTAAATAAAAAATAACTCAAGGAGGTGTTCCAATAGTGTTAGGGATCATGGGCAACTCTATTGTAAGATCTTGAAATCCACCTGTGCCGATTCAATTAAGGAATAGTTGATCTCTTTGGCTACCGAAAAGGGTAAGGGTTGGGCTATGAATGGCTTTAAATAAACATTCAAGACTACTTCCCTTGAAATGACAAACAAACTACTAGTCTACAAATGCAAAGAGGGCAAGATAGCTCAACACAAGAGGTTCTTCTACATTAGCTAGAAGAAAACAAAGAACGCCATAAATGCAATTAGCAACTCAACCTACTTCAAAGGAGGACATGCCCATGATGGACACCTACTTCAATAAGAATTTTGTGGCTAGGAAAATTGAGGGGGCCTTTAACATAAGCCTAATGAGCAACAACGAAGATCTTAAGGAAGCATTTAGACTTCATAAAAGAGGCCTGGTCGAACACAAATGAAGAATTTTAGAGACTTCATAACTCAAGGAGGTGTTCCAATAGTGTTAGGGATCATGGGCAACTCTATTGTAAGATCTTGAAATCCACCTGTGTCGATTCAATTAAGGAATAGTTGATCTCTTTGGCTACCAAAAAGGGTAAGGGTTGGGCTATGAATGGCTTTAAATAAACATTCAAGACTTCTTCCCTTGAAATGACAAACAAACTACTAGTCTACAAATGCAAAGAGGGCGAGATAGCTCAACACAAGAGGTTCTTCTACATTAGCTAGAAGAAAACAAAGAATGCCATAAATGCAATTAGCAACTCAACCTACTTCAAAGGAGGACATGCCCATGATGGACACCTACTTCAATAAGAATTTTGTGGCTAGGAAAATTGAGGGGTCCTTTAACATAAGCCTAATGAGCAACAACAAAGATCTTAAGGAAGCATTTAGACTTCATAAAAGAGGCATGGTCGAACACAAATGAAGAATTTTAGAGACTTCCTACAACACCCCAAAATTTTATCCCAATAGCAAAGGAGATGAACTTACAACATGATCTTAGGCTTTATCCTACATAAAAAGAATAGGGGAGGCTATAACTTGGAGTGATATTGTTTGTAATAGACCCTTTGCCTCTCTAAGGCTATGTAAATTTTCTTTCTTTTCAGTATAAGAGAGTTGCCCCCTCTGGCAACATCTTATGGATCAAAAAATTAGCTCTTTGGATAAAAATAAAGTAAACAATGTAAATAAATAAAATAATTCATAAATAGTTCTAAAGTAAAATAACTCTTAAGTAAATAAAAGTAGCTCTTGTGATTTCATAAACAATGTAAATAAAATAATATAATTCTTAAATAGTTCTAAAGTAAAATAAATAATTCTTAAGTTAAAAATTAACTATTAAGTAAAATAAAACAGTTCTTAAATAGTTCTAAAGTAAAATAAATAATTCTTAAGTACAAAAGTCACCATTAAGTAAATAAAAAGAGCTCTTCAATAAACAATAATAAAATAAAATCATTCTTCAATAGTTATAAAGTAAAATATAATAACTCTAAGTAAATAAAATACCTATATTGATTATACTCATTCATGATAAGATGTGAATTGATGTATTTGTTTTGTTGATAAAATTATATTTATATGTATAAACACTTTGAATATCAAGAATGAGCCTATATTTATTTCATGTTTAAATCAGATTTTGAGTGAATACGCAACTTTTAGTAATTAAAAGTAAAACATCTTACTTAGTTGTTTTATTTTGGTTACACATGGTAAAGATTATTGAAACACGTGATCCTAATTCATGATAATCATTTGGGTAGAGAAGTCCATAAGATTTTCAAAGAAAGGAAAATTGAAATCATCCAATTATACATAAGGTGCCTCTAAACTATTGGAGGCAATCTCCAGAAGACTCCATTACAATAAAGATACAGTTCAATGCCAATGAAAGATATGACCACAAAACAAGGCAAACAATTTTAAATTATTATAGCTATGTGATTTCACTTACACATTTTTGAGTCTTTTGGTTGGTAATAAAATATGGAGATATATAACCCCTGTCAAGCTTCATTCCTTCCACCACTTCTAACTCATTATACAATGTTTTCCCATCCTGCAAGTATCAGTTAAAAGGAAGATATAAACACAAGGTATTACATGAGCAGAAATATTGCGCTACAACTGGAAAATCAAGGTACAAATCAACTTGCCGCAACAGTAATGACTCCTTCCTTCCCAACTTTTTCCATCGCTCTAGCAATTAATTCTCCTATCTCTCTATCGCCATTTGCAGAGATGGTCCCTACCTGCCTCAAACAATATTTCATGTTAAGCATACATTTCAACATGGTATCCCTTCAACTTGGGATAACTAGAACAAAACAAACATACTTCCTCAATCAATTCCAATACCCAAATAATTACTAGGTGAAATGCTACTAACAGTAAAAGCAATTTATAATGATTTTTGCTACACATAACACAACAACTAAGATGGCAGCATTAGACTGCAGTCTCACAATCATACATGGTAAAAAAAGAAACATGTGGATGCTAAAATTAACAAGGATAGAACTAACTTTGAAAAAAATTCAAATCGGGAAAGATTGCAAAATAATATTTACAGACCTGAGCAATTTCTTCAGATGTACTTATCATCCGTGCCCTGCTTTTCAAATGTGTTACAACAGCATCAACTGCCATGTTAATACCACGCCTTAAGTCCATTGCATTCATACCAGCTGCTACTGATTTACAGCCCTCTGTGAATATTGCCCGGGTAAGTACGGTTGCACATGTTGTACCTGCAAATAATGTTATTGCTATAGTTAGTTCAAAATGCCTAACTTTTATAAAACCTGCAACTCAACTAAAAGTTTTATCAATTCTTTATTGAAACTTAGTTACATAATTAACAGAACCTTGAATCATGGTAAAGTACAGAAACTTTATAAGCTACCAGGAAGAACAATTCCTAAATTCTTCCAATTTGCCAAAGTAGAAAAGAAAGCATACCATCTCCAGCTACATCATTTGTTGCATTAGCAACTTGCTTGACAAGGCTTGCACCAATATTCTTCACTTTATCCTTAAACTCAATGCTTTTTGCAACGGTGACACCATCCTTAGTGACCTTTGGGGATCCAAAACTTTGTTCTATAATGACATTGCGACCCTTTGCAAAACAAATGGAAATAATCAGATAAGTTATACAATTCCAGATTTCTCTTGTGAATAGCACTTTTACCATTACAATAAACAAAGGAAGATAAAAGCTGAAGCAGCTTCAATATTTAGATTGTTCAAGAATCAAATCATCTGTTTTATGAAACTATACAGGCAATAAATTTCTGTATTCTAATCATAAACATACCTTTGGTCCCATGGTCACCTTCACTGCATCTGCAAGTTGTTCCACACCTTGCAACATTGCAATGCGTGCTTCACTTCCAAAACGGATCTCTTTTGCAGCATAGTTTCTGCTCCATCCAAATCTGCTAGCACTCTAAAACATAGCAAGACAAAGAAATTAGATTCCATCCTTTTAACATTTGTTTATTCTTGTATTCTAATATGTGACCCCTACTTAAAAGAGATTCAATGCATGAGTTATAGCTCAACATGATATAAGTTAAGGTAGCTTCCAATTATAAGTTGATGGATAATATCGATAAAAGATGCTAAAACCCACCCTTTCCATTTATAAAGGAAATATAATGCATATGTTACACATCAGTTTGTTTAAAAACAAAGTGAATTTCGGTTAAAAAGTTATGGTAATAATATAACAGAGTTTCAAAATCAATGTATACATAAATAATATATGCATATCAATTGATGGAATGCATTATGTTATTAACATGCAAGAAAGAATAAACAATGATAATATTTGTTAACAAATAGAGAAACTGAAATGCATATTTTTACAAAAAATAAATAAATAATTGTGCTTGTTAATGCATTGGAGCCCATTCTAGGAAGACAGCAGGAACAAATAAATGCCCCCAATCATCTGTCAAAGCCCTCTCTTTATAGGTGCAAATATCCATCTGTTTACTTACAGCACTAGGTCGGCCAACTTGATATTTTAAATAAATAATAAAATAATATTTAATTAAATTTAATAATAATAAATTATTTAATACTAAATATTAATTTAAATAAATAATATTCTGGGCCGACCTCTTGGTTAGCGCCATAATAAATTTAAATAAATAAGTTTTGAATTTCTTCTTCTAGCCAACCTATTGGTAGGGTCCTTTGCTCAAGAATAAATTCTAGGTCGCTGCTCAGTTTTGGGCATTCAAGATTCAGTTTTTAATCCATTCTGGAGCAGACCAGCAGAAGGACGAAAACCCTTATGCTTGGGAGATGAATTGGACGGAAACCCAATTCATTGATGGGAAGGCTTCATCACGGAGGCCTAATTGGACTTCAACGGTGATTTAGGAGCAGATTGCATGTGCAGATCTAAGATAAGTTTAGGTGCAGCTTGTCGGATTCGATACTTCATTCATTGCCCGATCTGGGTTGTCACCTGGAACAGTGAATGCATTGATAATCATTCCCAGAGCCTTCATATATTGTACATTGCGGGTGAACATTAACTCTGAGTATTTGTATTTTCCTGTCAGTATTACATATTTCAGATCAGTCTATGAGTTTGTGGATTAAAATTCTGAGAATGTTGTGAAGCGGTGATTCTTTGTTTTCTGAATTAGCTGAGTGGTATCTTTGGCTTGAGATTTTACAGTTTATGGAGATTAGTTTTGGCTGGTGCAAAATCTGTGGTGATTATCTCTATATATTTGTGCTATCTATTAAATCTGAGTAGTCTCTCACATTGACAATCTGAGTGGTTTATATCAGAACGAAATATCTTACATACCAGCAGTGCTGTGGCATTAAATTTCAGATTTGAGTATTTGTCATTTCTACAGTCATAATTGTGTTACTGTGTAAGAGTGAGCGCCAGGTTTTCCAACCACAGATCTGAGTATTGTGCTTTTCATATCAGTATTTTGTGTTGCTGTGTGAAGTAAGGATCGGGTGTCATTACACATGACGAGAGTGAAATTATAACACCTATATTACTTTTGGCATATGATTTGAAATACCAAAAATAAAAAAGCTCAGAGTACACATCTAGAATAAGCAATGTGTTGAGAATTGCTAAAATGATGTAGTTTGGGAGCAGGCATCCACCAATTGCAATGTGTTGTTTATACATAGCTGTTACACACACTTACCAATACAGCTGTGCCAACAGAAAGAGTCTACTTGCCAGATATGAATACATGCCCTCACCACAAGAGGTACACCATCTAGAGCAAGTCCACAGCCTGATGGTCAACTAAGTTTTTTCAATGGATGTCATTCATACTTAAAAACATAAGCAAATATTTTGAGAGAACGGACTTTGATTCTGCAAGAGCTTAACTCTTAAAGCTTTTGCTTTCTTGAAAAGTACCCCAAATCCTGGCGGATCTGGTCTTAACAGTTCAGCTTTATAAAGGCTGAAAAGCTAAATAGATTTTGTAAACAAAGTTCACAACCATTTGCAAGGACACCAAACATTTAGCATGTTCAACCTAGAGTGGGAAGAGGATACAAAAATTTGAAAGAACCATTCTTAAAGTGTAGTCGCAAACATAACAAATACCCTTGTTGGTAAGATTAACATCAATGACATCTCTGGAGATTGGCACTAATGACATCTCTGGTAGGAACTACCATGACAACATAATGATTAAAAAATGCAGCGACCAAGGATGTTTTCACAGAGAATCAAAGCTATGCAAGGGAGTAGTAAAGAACAATTTGAGAATCAGTAAACTCTAGGTAAGAGAGCAGTATATCATCTTTGAGTGGCACTATGAAATAAATATTCCTGATGTAGGGCACATAGGAATAGTATTGAAAATCATGATTGTGCTTCAACCAAAGTGCCGGTATAGTGATGTAAGTTGAAATCCTTTAACGTCTTCCTCATATGTATGAAATAAAATCCTTCTCATATGTGATAAGCTTGGCGAGCTCAAGCTGCCTGGTAGGAACAGTGTTTGCATTGAGTGTATATTTTTTGAGATTCTAGTATTCTAGACTTTACATTGTGTTAATAGTTTTTGAGATTCTACTGTTTCACAGGTGCTAAAATTGCAAAAGAAATCTCTTAATCAGACAAGAGGTTAGAGCTTTAGGGCTCGGAAATGAATCATTGATCTCCAAACAGGAGTCCACACAGCTTCTATCGAGACTAGCATTACCACACATATGAGAGCCCAAAACATGATCATCTAATCAACTGCCTTTACAAACCTAAACCTCTAGATACCTCAAAAACCTAAAAGAATAGGGCAGTTCAATGTACCTGCAAGCGAGAGCGCGAGTTTCTGCTCCTGCATAATTACCAGCCATTAAAAATGTGTGAGATTTTTAGTCACAGTCATTGATACCATCAAAATTTCATAATCTAAAACCCTGTACCCTGAATCCGCACGAATATAACATCCAAGACATAGCAAATTTGCAGACAGTCTATCATACTTCGGCTTCTAAGGCCAAACCGTAACACAAATAAACGAAATGTTAAAACCTCAAAACCCGCTAAAAATCGCACAAAATATAAACCACAAAACAAATTCAATGTAAATTTTATTGACAAAATGTATGGGTGATTAAAACATTGAGCTCAGCGCACTGACCCGACTCTAGAGACAAGTCCGGCTGCTGCTCTGTACATGGTGTGTTGGCGCTGAAGAAATAATGAAAAAACAAATGACTGCTAAAGATCAATAGTTGGAGAAGCTAAAACAGCAGTGTATAAACTGGTCAGAACACCGCAACAGCCAAAAACAAGATGAAATTTGCTGTAGAAGTTGAATTCGAGATATCTCTAGAAGCCGCCGTCGGGTTAGGGTTTAGGGTTTAAAGCAATATATACGTACTTCTAACCAATTTTGAAATAACGTTTTTTGGCCTTTTGTTTTATTTATTTTTTAAACGATGGAAACTCATGTACTTTTGAGGATCTCCAAACTTGTGGGAGTAATGAAATTACATGTAAGCATCGTGGCCCTTGGAGAGACACTAACTGTGGGGAACCAATCGCTGTCTTTAAATCACGGTTAGAAAGACCACTAAATGTTTAGCATTTCCTTTGGCTTGCACCACACGTAATGAGTTCGTTAGTATTAATTTTATGATTTTAAAATATATATATATAGATAGGTTGTAGTTTAACTATTCATCTATTTATGTTACATATGACTTTAGAAGTTTAAGTATGATAGATTGTTTGCAAATTTGCTCTTTATTAGATTATGGAATTTAGATGGTATTAATGGTTGTGATTAAGAATCTCGCACATTTTTAATGGCTTGTCATTATGTGAGAGCAAAAATTTGCATGTTCATTTGCAAGTACATTGAACAGCTCTATTCTTTTAGGTTTTTGGGGGTATCTAGAGGTTTAGGTTTGTAAAGTTAGTTGATTGGATGGTCATGTTTTGGGTTCTTAGATGTGTGGTAATGCTAATCCTATTATACGTTGTGTGGATTCCTATTTGGAGATCAATGATTTGATTTTGAGCCCTAACCTTTGGCCTAATTACCAGATTGCTTTTGCAATTTTAGCACCTATGAAATGGTAGAATCTCGAAAACTATTCACACAATGCAAAGTCTAGAGTACTAGAATCTCAAAAAATATGCACTCAATACAAACATTGTTCCTACCAGGCAGCTTGAGCTTGCCAAGCTTATCACATATGAGAAGGATTATACCTCATACATATGAGGAAGACGTTAAAGGATTGCAACTTACATCACTATACCAGCATTTTGGTCAAAGTACAGTCATGATAATATTATTCCTATGTGCCCTACATCAGGAATATGTATTTCATAGTACCACTCAAAGATGATATAATGCTCTCTTACCTAGAGTTTGTCGATTCTCAAATTGTTATTTACTACTTCTTGCATAGCTTTGATTCTTTGTGAAAACATACTTGGTCATTGTATTTTTTATCATTGTGTTGTCGTGGTAGTTCCTACCAAAGATGCCATTTATGTTAATCTTACCACCAAGGGTATTTGTTATGTTTGCTACTACTTGTTTGATTTTTTTATTATATTCCCTCTCAAGGTTGAACATGCTAGTTAAGTTCAATTGGTGAGAATGATGGTGTATTCTCTCATTATGTTGTTCATTAAGATTTAAATCTTCTAAAGGTGTGATTGGGCCAAGTTTAGCTTTGGATGACTTTGACAAACTAGACCTCCCTACTCATTGCAACTTAGCTAAAGAATAACTTTTGGTTTAGATGCATAATCCCTCATAATATTGTAAGCTCTTATATAAAAGCAGAGATGTTTTTTATTGATCAAGCAAGGAAAGGGCCTTGATCCCATACAGAAACAACAAAATAGTCCAAGGAAACAGCACCCAGACAAACTAGCAAAACTAAGGAAATAGCAAGATTAGAAGCAGCAACACATCTTCTCACTAGAACCAATCAAAAACACATCAACCGACACCAACAGAATCAAAACACATACGCCTATCCAGTAGCCAGTAAAGTTTTAACCAAACCATATTATCATCCACCCATAGAACTAAATAAAGTGGGTATAGCCTATCATAAGTTCCCAACAAGTCAATAGTCCTCATATCAAAAGTATAAAGTAAATTAACACAGTTCAAGCTTATCAAGCCATTATCCAAAACTAACGTAATAAGGATTCCATAAAACCTATTAACAAAAGACATGAAAAAGCACAACCAAGCACAGAATAGAGGACTAAGCTTCCTCAATTAGGCTCCAAGCCATCTTCAAGTCTCCCATTGTTTCCTCGAGGTTGTCCTTGATCTCCATCTTCCTGGACCGATCGACTTCGTCCCTGTTTCCTATTTTTCTTTGCTACTTTTTGATCTTGCCTTGTCCAGATATATAGCCATCACCACCCTTTTCATTACACCATCCATAACCCTACAAACATTTCTCACTGCCTCCTCAATAATTTGAAACCTATTTGAGTTGTCTTCTTTCTACAGCATCCTTTAGAGTAGCTCCATCCTTTCCATTCTTATCTTAACAACATATGTTTCCTTTTCTTTCATATTATCATCATTAAAAGGGGTCTTAGTAATAATTTCAATATCCTCCAGGTCAAAAGGGGTTTCATTCGTGTTTTCCTTATCTCAAGCCATGCTTTTCTCCTCTTCCACAACATGCTCCTCCTCTTGTTGATTATTACCAACCTCCTCTTCTTGACTTGAATCCTCAATATCCTCAAAATTCGACACTTCTTCCTCTAAATGTCCACCTTCACCCAAACTATTAGGCACATACACCTTAGAAGAAGTATCATTCTCATTCTTGGCAACCCTCTTCCCTTTTTTCTTCTCGAAATCCATAGGAATATCCATTTTCTTTTCATCATAAATTTTATTTTTCTTACTGGCATCCAAACCCTTGGATGCAACTAGAGCAAGACGAGTAGACCTACGACCTGCGGGGGTAATGGAACCACTTTCTGGGCTAGTATCTGGATCATCCATAATTGTTATCGTGGTATTTTCAAAGCCAAGTTCTTTTATCAACAATTTTATTTTCTTATTAGCAGCAAAAGGAAGGGGAGCAGTATTACATTTTTCAGGGGTAATTTTAAGGAGCGTCATCTAAGAGGGATCCACAACATTAGAAGCATTCGTGCTAGTTTTTGTTTTTTTCTCAGGGGGTGGGGTAGGCTTTCCAACAATTCTATTTTAACTGAGCTTTTATGGGTCAGGTTATGCTCAATCAAATTATGAAAGGCGTTCATTTGCGGGGTGGTAGCAAGGGCATACTTGCAGATAGCTCTAATCAAGCCATGATGCAAGGGTGGGCTAGCACCATGATTCAAGCTTTGCTTTAGCAACGAGAAGAGGAAAAAAGGAAGGTTTATTTTTCCAGGTGCCTAATGTGGTTTAGGATGGGGAAATGGTACCCATGCACCGACTGGATTTGACCTTCTAAAGTAAAACATTTCATAACAAAACAACAGACATTGTGGTAGGGAGGTGTGAGCAACAACCTGGAGTAGCCATTCTAAAATCTCTGTGCTTTTTCTTTGGCTTTGAAAAAATTATCAATATAGATCTGGTAATTACCCATACTCACCTTAGCAATTTTCTTCCCTTCATAACTAAGACCCGTCGCTTTGGCTATTAACTTAGCATCCACTATGAAATGGAGCCCACCCAACTCGACCTCACCATCCTTCCATGCACTGGCGAACTTGTAGCTAAGCTCCTTGATGGGCTTGATCATTAGTACTTTTTCTATTACTTTTCATATGCTTTCTGACACTTTACATATATTTTCTAACTACCTTTCAAACAAAAACTTTCATAATATGCTATCCTTTCACAACATACTTTGCAACTTTGAACCTAGTTTGTGAATATGAAATATGGTGATAATATTTGTAGTATTGCATGATTTAAACATGAGAATGTATGCATATGAATAGAATTTTGTGATTTAATTATGAAGGTTAGTTGTATATGTATGTTGTGTGGATTAACCTCTCTACAGCTCAACACGTGGTAATGAGAGTGGAGCATTTGTAATAAGAACCAAAGCAGCAGAACAGGGGATCAGTGGAGTTCAAATCGCCTAAAGTGCAAGAAGTTGTGGAGCTAAACATAAGCCTTCATGGAAGGAATAAATGTTGAATAAGGATACTTGTTCTAGAACTCTAAACGTTTGCTTATGTGTTTCACATGCAAGCTACTTCATTGAAGTTCTTAGTTGAATAAGTCTCTTCCTTTTCAGTTAGAATGAATAAATCAATCTTAATTTCATATCCTTGTATCTAGGAGTGGGATTAATGATTACAGTTAGTTAGTAGTTTGAATAAGTCTCTCCCCATTTTTGTATAAAGTCAGGGGATGAATTCGTAGTAAAGTTAGTTAGTTGTTACAAGTTATTAAGCAGTTAGTCATTTTCCAGTTTTAAGTAATCTAAAAACATGTTGTCAAAATGCAATTATTGAATATAATCAACAAGAAGGATTTTGTTTAAATATTTGGTGATATGCAATGAATGGAGTTGTATGTTACATGGATGCATAAGAATTGTTGATGGATGTTTTAGCACTTCTCAACACAAGTAATGCATAGGTGCACTACCTCTCTTGAAAGGCAATCTCCAACAACGAGTTGCTGAAAATCACCCCAAGGTCTTTAGGGGTCAGGTCATGACTTGATTGGAATGTCTCAGTTGTTTTGATGTGATCTTGATGGTAATCACAGGGTAGACTTACATAAGTTAAGTTGGAGGAGAATTGGTTCTTCCAATGGAGTTCTTAAGATGGGAAAGTGACTGCACAATTGTTGTAGGTTCGAACAACAGTCCATAACTCCTATTTCAACTTCAGATTTAGCTTTACAATGTGCAATGAACCTTGTTCAAAGTCACTATTAAAAAAAGGAAAAAAGGGCAGGGAAGAGAGGAAGTGGGAAAAGAAAGATGAGTATGGGGTGAATGGAAGGAGGAGGGAGGTGAAGATGAAGGTGAAGTAGATGGAATGGAGGAGGAAGAAGAGGTTGTGTCCCCTATTTTAGTCCTTCTAGCCCTTGTAGGGGGTTGTAGTTCCTAAAATTTTGCTTTGTTTGGAGTAAATCTTAAAACCCTTTGGAATCTTTCAGGGGAGAATGATCCAATTTGATCCAGCTTAACTCAAAAGGGCCCTCCTTCTAGCGCCAGTTCTATTGATGGATGTTTTAGCACTTCTCAACATAGGTAATGCATAGGTTCACTACCTCTCTTGAAAGGCAATCTCCAACAACGAGTTGCTGAAAATCACCCCAAGGTCTCTTAGGTGTCAGGTCACGACTTGCTTGGAATGTCTCAGTTGTTTTGATGTGATCTTGTTGGTAATCAAGGGCAGACTTACGTAAGTTAAGCTAGAGGAGAATTGGTTCTTCCAATGGAGTTCTCAAGATGGGAAAGTGATTGCACAATTGTTGTAGGTTCGAACAACAGTCCATAACTCCTATTTCAACTTCAAATTTGGCTTTACAATGTGTAATGAACCTTGTTCAAAGTCACTATTAAAAAAAGGAAAAAAGGGCAGGGAAGAGAGGAAGTTCCTAGACCTGAAACTATTGATGAACAGTGATAATGGAGGACCCTACAGTGGATAGCCTTCCCAAAATGAAGTTCCACTTAACCAAATCAAATTACAATCTCATGAAACTTGTGCAATCTTCTAAGGTATGTAGATTTTCAACCTTTCATTCACCATAAAGCATGAACAAGAGATAGAACTTAAGTGCAACATTCATATAATGTTCGACTAGCTTTACATTGTAGTTTATTAGCAATAAACAACAAAAAGCATGAACAAGGAAGGGCATCAACACAACATAATTCTTCAAAACTAATGAACAACATTAACTAAACTACTAAGGCAAGCTAAAACATATAAAACATCAAAGTTAATCTACTCAAATTCACTAACTATGAGAAGAAGAATCATGAAACATGAAGTTGGAACTCAAGAATCCACCAAATCAATGAATTTCTATTAAAATTTTAGCATCATGTATTTACAACAACTCAACTCTCTCTTGAAAATGAGAGGAGACCCCCTATTCATAGTTTTTCAAAAGTGAAATGAATGGCCAGGATTTACTTTCATTTTGTGACCAAGATTCATTTTACATTAGGGTTTCACCTACCCCCAAAATATAACATTATAAAATTACATTTTGTCATGTAGCCTATTTTGTCCTCTAGTGAGCAACACTGTAGCTCTTTTGTCTTCTTGTTGATTTCCTACTACTACAACTATTTTGTGAGGAATTCATCATCAATCACGGGATTTCCTTCATTCTTCTTTGTAGTGGCATACTCCACGAATTTTTCGATCAATGCCTAAAGCTTGCTTCACTCCATAATGTCGGATTGAAGCACCTGAAAGTTTAATTTTTTAGATCGTCCAATGAGCGTATCCCAATCTCTGTCACACTTGAGTGTATTTTCCTTTACCTATTCAAATCGGGCGAAGGCCCGAGCAACAAAACCCATAAAATATGTTGTGAGGGCATCCACAGTTCCACTTTCCATCTTCTTGTGGAAGTATGATTTTATCTTCTCTAGGTCGAGCTCAACGGTAGGCATGTTGAAGTCTGTCATCAACTTCAAATACTCCCCATAGGTCGTCCTAACTTCCTTAGTCCATTTAATATCTTGCTTCACTTCATGGAGCACCTGCTCTAAGATTTCCTTCCTATGATCAAGGCCCCATTTCCAGTTTTCCATGAGCCAATGATCATCTTTCACCAGAGCAAGTTCCTTTACCCATGTTCTTTTAGGCATCCTAAGGATTGCCTCAATTTTAGGATACGTAATCCTATATAACTCTGGGAAGTCAATGCAAAACTTCCTTGTGCCCTCAAGATATTTTTGCACCTCCAAGAATTTGCTCGTTGTCCTGACAACATGACCAATGCCCATGTTTCCATTATAGAGGACTTGTTGGAACCAGTCCTTTGTGGCCTTTGTCCAATTCTTTCTTGTCTCCAACGTATCAATGTGGTCCTTGGACAACAATTGTGGTGGGCAACTCTTCAGCCGATGACCATTGTTGCATGTAGGTGGTCAGATCCGCCACCTGTGCTTTTAACTCATCCTTAGAGGTCTTATCTTTGTGCATTTGATGCACAATGGTAGCAACGGATCCCTGAAGATGGTCAATCTTTTGATCCCTTGTGGTTGTTCCTAGATTGATGATGGAGATGTTGTAATTGATTCCTTCCTCTCATACTACCAACGTGGCTATTTGCACTGTTTTGGATCCTGATGCATCCATTGTCAATTGAGATATGACCCTCGGCTTCTTTTCTTTCTTCGTACCTATATGTGCTCGAGCTAGGATGGCCTCGAGTCTTGCCTTTGGATCCATTGGGGTTGGGGTTTTCTTCTATAATTGTTTTTCGAGCCATTCAGGCATTTGAGATTCCCCTTTCGGTGATTCATGATCACCTTCCTCTTCTTGGATAGGTTGGATTTTTGTTTCTTTGTTTCTTGGAACCTCTTGCCCTGTCCTTTCTTCCTCTTCATCTAAATTTTGGATGAAAACCATTTCTTTTCTGAGGGACTTAGTAGCTACATGTTCTTTTGGGTTGTCTTACCCTTTAGTGGTCTTCTCTGCTTCTTCTTGCTCATGCCCATGTTCTTCATGATGTTTTTCTTATGGGATTTTCTTTGTTTTAGTCTCTTCTTCAAGCTTATCCTCTTCTTTCTCTTCTTCTTGTTCTCTTGAAGGAGGCATCTCTTTACCATGCTCAGGGCTTTTATCTTGATCTCCAGTTGGAGGCTCAGTGTTTTCCTCCATTTTCTCCTTTGTATCCTTCTCTTCATTGGAGGGTTATTTCTTGACTTCTTCCCTGACATCCCTGAGTTGTTGAGCCAACTCTTCCTTGAGATTTGGGTCAAAAGTTTCCACAATATATTTTATGCGTGACTCCTTAATGTCTTCTTTGGATGACTGTGTTTCTTCCTCCTCCTCTTCATGCACCACTTTACCAATTATGAGGTGTTGATATTCTGGATGCTCGTGAAAATCATTTGCTTCCTCTTCCATTCCTTTGGAAGCTTCCCTCTCTTGCCTCTATCTCTTTAGATATATGCATTGTTGCCTCCATTGTGGGTGGTTCAATTGGAGGAGGGGGAATAGGGAGGTTAGCCACAACCTATGCCAAGGCAACTTGTATTTTCGGGTTCATTAACACTCCAGATAGCTCTGTTGGGATATTTTGCATGTGTTGAGCGAAAGCTTCTAGGAGTGAGAGAGAGGGCATTGGCATCATTGCAGTAGCTAGTGGGAGAGATGATGGAGACATGGACGAGGAAGGGAGCGGGGAAGTGATGGCAGAGGAAGAATCTATTACCATTACCTGCACAACAGGCGGGGTGGAGGCAAGGCAAACTGAGATATCCACTGTGGGCGAAGAGGTGGAAACCATCACCTAAGAAGCAGGCGAAGGAGCAACAATAGTAGTAGTTGTTGTTGTGTCTGGGGAAGCAAGTGTGGAGGTAGCGGGCAGGGACTTTGGTTGCTCGACCTCTTATTCCTCTCCTTCATGGAGCGGGTCCTCCTAGATGGTGGGCATCTCCGTGAAATTTCTTGATTTCTTTAGTTCCTTGGAAGGTTCACCTTATAAGGCCTTCCTTGGGTGCACCTTAGGCTTGGGCTGACGTTAAGCCATTTCTTTTCTCTTTCTTGACCTGGTGGTTGGAGGAGATTTTGAAGTTTCTCTAGACATGGCAATAGTTGTCCCACTGTCGATCTCACTTTCTGACTCGTCCTCAGGCTCACCATATGTTAGGGTAACTCCCTACAGCTTCAATTGTGCTATTTACCCATCAATCCATTATTTGGTTCTTGCCTCAATGAGCTTCATCAAAATGTTGAGGTCATTGATCTTTCTTCGTTCCAGTTGATTAATGACAGTGGCAAGCTAGCAACAACATCATACCTCATATCTACTATCGTATTTTCTTCTTCGACAATCTAATCTGATAGTGGAAACAGGTTCACTATTTTAACGAAGTACACCTTCATGCGCATGTAATGTTGCATACGCACCTCCTTGTCATCTATACAGTTAGCCCAAAAGTCTTCAACATTATGCAGGTGGGCATATTCAATCCCAACCATCCTCTTGAGATTGCCATATGGATCCATCCACGACCGGGTAGTGTGGAGCTCCAGGTTATATTCTGTAAGTTCTTTGTCAGAATAGTCCACACACTGGGATGTGTGAAGTTCATACATTCCTTGGTCGAAGGAAAGGGGACAGGGAACCCTTGCCTTATGCTTGTCACTTAGGAGGGCTTGTGCTCGTTGTAGCTACCGAGAGAGTTCAAGTAGTATCAAACGGTCATTTGGGTACTGGGGCAACTTATATGGTTTCTCTGAGAAACCCTTGGCTCGAATGTAGGTAAACTTCAGAAATTGTATGAACAAAAAGCTAAATCGGCAGATGAAAGCATTAGCACTATGTGAGACCCTTCTTTCGAAGTCACCTCCAAGCATTCTGATAATATGGCCTATGAAGGTGTCAATGACTTTGCACTAGTCTTTCTTGAAATTATGGAATTGAAGTTGGGGATACCTGTCATAGACCTTTAATTCCCTTCCTAGAGCTGGATTTGGTGCTATAAATAGTCCTTGGTATTGGGCACAATCAACAAGCAAATAGACCAAGTATGATGTATAAAATTGTGACGTCTTCTTTACTGCCACAAACTGCTCGTGCAAGCACTGGTTGATCATCCTTGCCCAATAGAATTTGGCTTTCCCTCAGATTATTTCTCCTATAAAGTATAGCATCCACTCCTAAAAGAAGGTTGTGGTTGGAAGGCCCATAGCTCTGCTCAATAGGGATACCAAGTCATGGTAATCCTCGTAGAAATTGCTTAGGAAGAGCTCTTGGGGCACTTTATTTATGTTGCCCCTCTTCTCCTTCAACCAGTGCTAATTGATAAGCTTCTTTCACTTAAGGGGATCAACATCCCACATCTACTTACCATATTCTTTGGGTTTTTCCTCCATCTCATCAAAGGTAGGGATATGGAAAGTCTTCCCTATTGACTTAGTAAATAGATCAGCTAACATATTCCCATCCCTATCTACTATTCTTTTTGTGTCCTCCTGATATGCCTCCCTATAGGCCATTACAAGTTCAAAATCTATGAGGGTGGGTGGGAATCCAACAGCCTTAGCCAACCCGCTACTTCTAATCCTTCTACCATTTTATGTTGTGGGGTTGATTCAGACTCTTTGCTTGAACTCATCAATATCAATATGTCCCAGATTAGTATCTAAGATCTCCTTCCAATTTGTGGTAACCTTAGAATTGAGGGGTTCCCCTTGGAACTTGTACTTCATTTGGTCTTTATCCTCTTTCCCTCAGGGTGTTTTAGCTGGTCTCTTTCCCTTTTCCTTTTCTGTGACCACCTCGAAGGATCCTGCAGTTGGTTCCATATATTATGCAGGCAAGAGAGCCGTAAGCTTATTTAAGCATAAAAACATGAGGAACGTTAGCCAGAACCCTGCAAAACAATGTTAGATCAGATAATTCATCACTTAAAGATCCTAACATATCTTTCAAACCTCTGTTAGTCGTTCATTTGGGGAAATTATAGCAGTGCGGGCCCAGGGGTGTAGACTTCCCTGGGTTGGCAACCATTTGGAAGGCAGCGGTGAACAAATGACAATCAAGGCATGACGACCCGAATGGTCTCACTCACGCCGAGATTTGATTATGATGTGGGGTTCACTGAAGAGGTCGGGCAATTTAGGCACATGGGTCGAGATCACTTTGAAGATTTGGAGGCATTGAGATCATCTTTTAAGCATGCAGAAGTAGGAGGTATTCTAACCGTTTGAGGTTCTGTTGTTAAAACGACGCTGGCAAGGAAACGTCCCACAAGGGGCATTCTGCCAAGCGGGACCCACAACTTTGGTAGACGGTATCACTTTGTTACTAAAGTTTAAGCCACCTCAAGTCAGAAGGTGCGGGGAGACACTGGGTGTCGGTTGTTTGAAACAGCGCAGGCGGGATGGATGTCTGGCTAGAGAGGCCCACATTATCAGGTCCACGAAGGGTTTTGATGTTTCTTGTTTATTATTATTCAGGAGGCAACGGCAGGGTCGGGCTCAGCATAGCAGGCCAACGAAGGTTTGCGAACGTTTCAAAATGGCAGGAGTGAGACAAAAGTCTGCAAACGACGATCTACAAGAGGCAGTCTACCTAGGGGTTGGCACTTGTTTATTTTCATTTGGGCTCAAACAGAGATGGCGAGTGTGGGTTCGGCTAGGCGGAAGGGCGTCATAGAAAGGTCATTTTGAACGACAAACTCACCATAGCATTCCACGGATGGAAGTCTATGAGGTGAGGCCCACAGGGAAGATCAAACTTAGTCATTTAGGGCACGTGGGAGAACAGATGACAACCGCGAAGTTAGGGTTTGGTCGTCAGAAAGGCTTTGTTACCTCACCATCTTGAGTGGTCATTTCATATAGCGGTGAATGGTCGGTGAAAGTCTGCGTGGATCGACCCGCACCACATAAATTGCTTCATTTTGATTCAAATGGTAGACCAGAGGGCGAAGCCCAATAGGTGGACAAATAGGTTATGAAAGCCATTGAAAACTACGGAGCCAGGACGAAAGTCTACAGGGTTCAACCTACAACAAGTCAGGACTTAGACAATTTGGCTTGATTAATTTTGATTGGCGATGACTAAGGCGAGACCTACCTGCCATGAGGATGCGGGTTAGATGGTCATTTGAAACGGCGTGGCTCGAGGTGCATTCTGCAGGCAGAGGCCCACACTATCAGACTCGAGAGGGGTTAAAGGATCTCTATGGTGGGCTCATGGATTTTAGTAAGTCTAGGGTGACCAAGTTGAGGAGGCTTCCCGCAGGGGTGGGCCCGATGAAGATATTTGTTGTTGGAAGTTTTAAACGTTTTCAATGGAAAGCAATGGCGTTGGCTAGGCTGCGGGCTCGCAGGGAACAAATGCTCTAGTTCAAGAACGACTGCGGGGAGTTCAAGTCCCGCACATGGCCAACGGTCAATTTCAAAGATTTCCCAAGTTTTGAAGATATGATTTTTGTCCGTCGAGGTTTGTTCTAGTTGATTTTAAGCTTTATTTCAAGGATTTTAACAACTTTTTAAAGAATTTGAAGAAAACTCGAAATAGGGCACGCGATGGACGACTAACTTGTGAATCCTGATAAAGATGTATGAACAAACAACTGGTAGAGGCTTCAAATCGACAGACAAACTAGGTGGGTGCGACAGTGGCGCGAGCAGGAGGTTCTTTGACTCATTTCTGAATTGCTAATAGATGAAAATGATAGCTCAAGGCAAACTATTTATAAACTTTTGAGCATTTAATTCCCCTCATAAATGCGGGCATGACGACTTTCTGAGTTGGGGATCAGTTAGTTTGAAAACAACAGCGAGAGCGGTGGAGTTCGTCGAGCGAACAATAGTCAAAAGTTAGTCGTTGGAATAGTCTATAGCGAAAAGAGCAAACCATGTGGCGGGTCCCAAGGTGCAGAGGGTCACCATGTGAAAGTCGTTTGAAATAGAGAAAGAGCAAGGGAACCTCGCATAGGGCGGCCCGCAGGGGCAGACCCACATTGCTCCAAGGACGCTAGTTTTAAGGATTGAGGGCAAACAACCAAGGAAGTTCTGCAAAGGCCTAAAGCCTTGAAAATTTGGGGGTAGAAAAATATGGTCATTTCAAGATGATTCCTCTAAGACTCACTGACCACTTAGGACTCAAAAAGATAAGGGGGCACGCGAAATGAGGTAGCGAAAAAAGTGACTCGACGAAGTGAAAAGAAAGAGGGTCCCGATTCCGAACAGGATGTGTGTGCTAGAGGCACAACAAGAATCTAAGTTAGATTTGGTTCTAGGTTAAGTGAGATAGTCCCCTAAGCTAGCCACTCGAGGTATTTCCCTCACCTCATTTATTTACGTATTCATTTATGCATTCCTGTTAATTCTATTTTTCTTGTTTTATAAATGCATTGCAAGGTAAAGTAGAATAGCTCTTATAGTTGATTACAGTAGTTGTTGTTCATGAACAGTTGTGGAATTTATGAATCATAGTACTCTAGATATTAGAATTAATTATTTTGTTATTCTAAATAGTTTTAGATTGATTCTATACTTGTTATTAGCAGTCACCTACAACTTATGATGTTAGTACTCATAACTATTAGGTTTTGTAACTACTTTTACTATTTTTGCAATTCTGTAAGATTCCAGCAAGGTAGAATAGTCTGAATAGGTTTGCATAAGATAATTTAGGTGAAGAAGAGTCCAGGAAGGCATATATAGTGCAGTACCATCATAATTTTACGAACCTTGGTTGATGATTTAATGTAGTCTTAAGCAATGTGAAGTGGATTGTTCAACTAGTTAACCCTCTAAATTGAGTAAATGTTACCAAGTTTACAATACATTAGCTTAGATTCTACATTTTTGGCATCATTGCCTGGGACGGTACTATCTTCATAGACCTGTTCTTACAGTTTTTCATAGTTAATTTCTCTTTTCAAGCATTAGGATTGTTAGATACCACCTTTTTCAACACCAAGCTACTAACATTGTGTAGACCCGCTGAATCTAAAGTCATATTTTATGTATGCGAAGGCAAAGAGATTCCTTAGGTAGGTTCCTTTTCTTCGCACGCCAGGAAGCTATTGCAAAAATTGGTGAATTTCCTTTTCACCAACCTCTAGTGCACATATAGAAGGAACATACCGCATCATGAGAAGATGCATCAAAGAAGATGAGATTTTTGATATCATGAAAGCATGCCATGATGAGCCATGTGGATGCCATTTTGCAGCAAAGAGAACATCTTTTAAGATCCTCACAACTAGATATTATTGGCCTACTTTACATTAAGATGTTGTTAAATACACCAAGAGTTGTGATAGGTGTCAAAGGATGGGAAGACCGATAAAGAGTGATGAGATGCCCTTACAACCTTAGTTGACATTGGCACCTTTTGACAAATGGGGTTTAGACTTCATTGGTCCAATCTCTCCTACCTCCAATAATAAGGAATATATCCTTATTTGCACTAATTACTTGACAAAATGGGTGGAAGTTAAGGCCCTACAGGTTGCTAGAGATGGTAATGTGGCTAAGTTTCTATATGAAGATTTTTTTACTAGGTATGGAGTACCTAGAGAAATAGTCACTGACCAAGGGCCCCAATTTACTTCTAATCTAATCACCAATTTGGTTGAGGAATACCAAATCTGACATAAGAAATCAACACCCTATCATCCATAGGCTAATGGTAAAGTATAGGTCACAAATAGGGAGATTGAAAGCATTCTCACCAAGACAATGCAACTGCATAGGAAATATTGGGTTTCAAGGTTACCTGAAGCAGTCTGGGCATATAGGACTACATGGAAAACAACCATTGGGTTTACACCCTATGAGTTAGTTTATGGAAAGACAACATTCCTTCATATTGAATTTGAATACAAAACATTGAGGACAATAGTATATTTAGGAATGGATTTAACAAAAGCACAAAAAGAAAGGTTGCATTATTTGAATGAGTTAGATGAGATAAAAATGGAAGCAATCCATCATACAGAGGTAGTACAGTAGAAACAAATGAAATGGCATGATCAGTACATAAAAACAAAAGAGTTAATTGTGGGAGATTGGGCCCTATTATATGACTCAAGGTATAAAGATTTCAAGGGTAAATTCCAGTCTAGATGGTTGGGTCCCTATGAAATCAGCAAGGTTTACCCCAATGGAGCAGTACAGTTGCATACCATTGATGCAGTTCAGTTCTCACTTCTTGTTCGTGGCCATAGGTTGAAGTTATACAAGAAACCAATGCAACATGATGACTTCATCTTTTCATTGATTGAGCAATATGGCACTCTTAGTGAACTTGAAATAAAAATTGATTCATAGAGTCCTACATCAGTAATACAAGACATACCCAGGACGTGTGGTGATCCAGAGGTTGAGTTACGCAATTTAATCCCTAAAATCACCTAGGGATAATTTCTCATGCTTTTAAACCACATGCACACACAACACATAGTCCATGATATACAAATTTTGCTCTAGAGGGACCTGTTCTTTAGTCCATTCAGTATTTTATTGGGACTTGTTACAGATGGGACCTGAAAATTAAATTTGCAAAATATAGAAGGGCCATGTGCTTGGAGTACCTATAGCAACACCTGTTGAAAGTAAGCTACAATACCTTGGCAAAGTTGAATTGTTTTTCCTGTGCATTCCACCAAATATCACACGGGTCATTTATTTCCAAATAAAGCGCCCGTAGCAAGTACACCTCAAGTCTCAATTGCCAACTTTCCATCCACTCCCATGCATTTAATGCCAATCAAATCAATTGCACACCAAAGTACATGTTTCTCTAGCTCCAAATTGTGTCGAGTATTTATCGCCATCATGCACGTACGACAAGTAACTTCTCATAATTAAATTGGATTTATTTTTGTATTCATTATTATTCTCCATTTAAGTTATGCATGTGAAAATATTTCACTGGTACTTTCCATTATTATCCTATCACCCCTACCAAGTCATGCATGAAGTGAGGTCACTTCAATTAAAGTTGGGGATAGAGGTATAATAGTCATGATTTTTTATTTTCACCACCTAAGTTTGTCAAATAGCATTTTATGCCATCCTCCTAAAAATAAAATACCTCTTTGTTGTTTCCGATAATGTGATTTCTACCCTAAAATAACTAAGGAGATTGTGCACTTAATTGAGCTAGAAGAAAGGGGATTGTAAAGTTACAGTACTGGGTATAAGAGAAGGTATTTGAAGGAGCAATGAAATTGGAGAGTTTTTAAAGGTGGTGAAGTCGAGTTTTGAGCAAAATTTGAATTCTTCAAGGTTGCAAAGCATCAAGATAATGGGAGGTGATGTTATACACAGGGAACCATCTGCACATAAAGAAATATTAGAAGATACAATAGTTTTACCCCTCTTCACTAGAGTGGGATGGTTAGAATATTTCTTGAAGTTGACCGAGTATGACAATGGAATGGCAAGAGATTTTGTAGCTGCATTGCAATATGGTGAGGCAACAATAAAAGGGTTGGTAGTGGATGCCTCTGAAATGGAATTTTCTCGAGTCATAGGATTGCCTCATAGAAGGGTTGAATAACCAGCTCGGGCAGATGCAGTGGTGACAAGGGAGGAGTTATGTGAGCGAGGAGAAAATTTGGACTCCACATCACAAGGTACAAAGTGACTTTCCCTTCCATTCTTTTGGGGAAAATGTGTTGGTTATATCATTAAATGTCTTACTTGTGATGGTCGTCAAAACCTTTTATACATTGTGCATTTTAAGTTAAATCATTTATGGCATAACAAGTTGCTAAATGTACCTAATTTCTTGTATAATATGTTGAAGAGAATGGCATCCGAATACCAGAGGAAACAAACAGACACCACACTATCCCATCATTGCTTAATAATCTTACTGGTTAAAAGGAGTCTAAGAATTCAACACCCACAGGTTAATTGGGATGATTTAAAAAATTGTAAGGATATCACCAAGTTGCTTGAGGCACCTGAAGTAGAGGATAAAGCTCAATTTGAGTCTTTACCAAAAATTGAACTTGAGAGAGAAAATTCTCCAATTACACCATTAGCTTCACCTACCCATAGTCAAAGTGGGTCTGAAAAACATGATATATTAGAACATAGGCTGGTGGTAATAGAAGAGCCCTTATCCTCTAAAAACCCTAGAGCTGGGGGAGGTACTGCATCAACATCTTCTAAAGGGAAAAAGAAGAAGAAAGGTGTTGAGAAGCAAAATAATGTTGTAAAGAAAGGGGATGCAAAGAAGAAAAAGGGGAGTGAAAGGAAGAAAAAGAGCAAAGTTACATAGGAAACTGTTACTCCCAGACACTCAGGTGGGTTGAGAAGAGAAAATGTTGAGAAAAGAAGCATGGAAGAGCACAAACAATAAGGAAAGGGTGAAGGAAAACAACACCATGATGCAATGATGATATACACTGACACATATAGGGAAAGAGATGTCCCTGAAAATGTTTTTGCAGATATTTCTAAAAATGTTAATGTGCCTATTAGGAAAACAAGATAAGTTTCTTGTTCCTCTGATTCTGATTATGAGGATATCTTTACTACAAAGAAAACAAGGAGAGTAGTCCCTAGTAGCCCCAATAGGGAAATCTTTGATATTATAGGGGACGATGATGATGATTTAAATTTTGAAAAAGAGAAAGAATTGCTGGAAGATATGAATATAAGGAAAGAGCTCCAAGAATCTCTTGACATAATAGAACAATTGGAAGCACAAGTGTAAGGATATGAGTAGAGAGACAAAGAGAAGGAGATAAGAATTTAGGAGTTGGAAGAGAAAATACAGACTTACGATCATGGAGCTAAATTGGACTTACTACATAGATGGCCGAGGGAAAAGTAGGAGTTGAGGAGAATGTAGCATTAAATCCACAACCTCTTGTTGCAAGAACACCAACATATCATACTACTTTGTCCTTAGGTTTTGAATTGTTGGAAATCACCAGCCAATTCAAACAAGAAAAAGAAAATAGGGAAAAGAAGAAATTTTGGAACTGAGTAAATTGAAGGGGAAATTGACAAAGGTAATAGACAAAGCTATTCAAATTATTGATTATAGACCTCCACCTAGAGTGTATGCATTGTTTTAAAAGAGAAGTTTCTCAGTTTTTAGTTTAATAAATTTATTAATGATCAGTCATTTGCTCTAAACAAGAGGCATAGTTTTCTTAGTTTCTTTAATATAGTCAATTTAGAGGAGCATGATCATTTGTGTGAGTATTATCTACACAACTATGTGATGACAGAGGAAACTGAATGAAATCCCTTAATCTGTGTTGGTGATTTGCAGGTAAGGGCCCTCACATCCTAGTTTAGGAATGAGCATCTCCGAGGAGAACTCATGGAAAAATATGAAGAACAAGAGAAAACAGTGGCACAACTTAGGAAGGAAGCAATAGATCCCAATAGAGTCATCACTCAATGGTTGACACTCCTTTCTCACCGGGGTCCAGGAAAAATAATTGTGGACTTGAGACTTCAAGATTACAAAAGGATTCAACAACTAGAAGTGACTATCCTCTAGGACTGCCTGAAACATGTGGAAAAGATTGACTCCAGAATTACAAAAGAAAGAGCCTCACTCTTTCCATAATTTTATGATTATGTTTGAGAGATTACAAAACTATATCAAGGTTTCAGGAATAAGAGGAGTGGAATGGCTTCCACTTACTTATCATCCTCCTATTCTACCTCATCCAGTACCACATTGGACAAGAGAAAAGAATGATCAATGTGCGAATGCAAAATCAATTAAGTTGGATAAACTTGCATGTTATAATGGTTTTTATCTCAAACAGGGACAAGGAGTCAATACAATTATGGATCTTAGGCAGATTGTTTTGTACTACAGTCTTCTCCCCTAGGTGGTTTAATTAAGTATTTTTCTTGAGGACAAGCAAAAAGATAAGCTGGGGGGAATGATGGGCTTGGTCATTAGTACTTTTTCTATTAATTTTCATATGCTTTCAAACAATTTACATATATTTTCTAAGTACCTTTCAAACAAAAACTTCCATAATATGCTATCCTTTCACAACATACTTTGCAACTTTGAACCTAGTTTGTGAATATGAAATATGGTGATAATATTCGTAGTATTTCATGATTTAAACATGAGAATGTGTGCATATGAATAGAATTATGTGATTTAATTATGAAGGTTAGTTGTATATGTATGTTGTGTGGATTAACCTCTTTGCAGCTCAACACGTGGTAACGAGAGTGGAGCATTTGTAGTAAGAACCAAAGCAGCAGAACATGAGATCAGTGGAGTTCAAATCGCCTAAAGTGTAGGAAGTTGTGGAGCTGAATGTAAGCCATCATGGAAGGAATAAATACTAAAGAAGGATAGTTGTTCTAGAACTATGAAAATTTGCTTATGTGTTTCACATGCAAACTACTTCATTGAAGTTCTTAGTTGAATAGGTCTCTTCTTCCTTCTTCAATTAGAATGAATAAGTCAATCTTAATTTCATATCCTTGTATCTAGGACTGGGATTAATGATTACAGTTAGTTAGTAGTTTGAATAAGTCTCTCCCTGTTTTTGTATAAAGACAGGGGATGAGTTCGTAGTAAAGTTAGTTGGTTGTTACAAGTTATTAAGTAGTTAGTCATTTTCCAATTTTAAGTAATCTAAAACATGTCAAAATTCAATTATTGAATACAATCTACAAGAAGGATTTTGTTTAAATATATAGTGATATCCAATGAATGGAGTTGTATGTTACATGGATGCGTAAGAATCTAAGTTAGATTTGGTTCTAAGTTAAGTGAGACAGTCCCTTGAGCTGGCCACTTGAGGTATTGCCCATCACTTCATTTATTTACTTATTCATTTATGCATTCCTATTAATTCTATTTTTATTGTTTTATAAATGCATTGCAAGGTAAAGTAGAATAGCTCTACAGTTGATTATAGTAGTTGTTGTTCATGACTAGTTATAGAATTAATGAATCATAGTACTCTGGAGATTAGAATTGATTATTCTATTATTCTAAATAGTTTTAGATTGATTTTGTACTTAAATTTATTAGCAATCACCTACAACTTATGTTGCATGCACCCATAGCTATTAGGTTTTGTAACTACTTTTACCGATTTTTCAATTTTGTAAGATTCTAGCAAAGTAGAATAGTTTGAATAAGTTTGCATAAGATAATTTAGGTGAACAAGAGTCCATGAAGGCATGTATAGTGCAGTACCATCATAAGTTTGCGCACCTTGGTTGATGATTTAATATAGTCTTAAGCAATGTGAATTGGACTGTTTAGCTAGTTAACCCTCTGAATTGAGTAAATGTTACCAAGTTTACAATACATTAGCTTAGACTCTACACTCCTCATTATAGCCCTCCATAGCTTCAAAGTAAGGGGTAAAGCCAACATGTTCAAAGAGACTACGTAGCTCAACATTTTGCCTCAGGGAATTGTGTTTGCTTGGCTTCATTCTCTTTCTAGGACCTCCCATCACTTCTTCCCTAGTAATATAATCCTTTCACAAAAGTAGATAATCTGCACTAAGACCCTTCTTGTCCTCCATAGAAACCACCGGGAGTTCAAAATTTTCAACCTTGATAGTAACTTGGGTGTTTTTCATTTGGAGAAGTGACGGCTCGAAACTTCTAGTGATAATTTTAAAAAATCATGCTAATCACACATAAATAATTCACACCTTCCCAACCAACCTTTATTGGAAATGACAACATCCCTACCATTAAGATGCACACTTAAATCTTTCTTGATTATCCTCTAATATGTCATCTCTAACACATGTGAAAATGTCTTGTTCATAATCCTTAGCAAGATTTTTAGGGGTTTGGGCGATTAGCATCATTACCTGATGTATAAAAATCTCCTTTCCTTTTTTATTATTACACGAGGCTTCAAAAAAATTATTTATTTTCTTCTTGTTTCTTTTATACTGCTGAAGATTTATCGTATTCCTATCATTATTAGAGTACCATAAATCCCTATTCCACCAATTACCCATCTTCAATATGAATAGGGTAATAATTATCATGACAACTTGGTGACTATGCAAGTACTCCATCAACACTATATTGTTTCTATCCACGTAGAATTACTTAAAATTTAAGGTTTATCTTTGGAAACAATCACCTTGATTTGACTTGGAAATTGTGAAATGTTCTAAAATTTCCACTCTGATTGTCTAAGAAAAATATTTTCCATTGCATCGGCTACCATATTCCCCTCCCTAAAAACATGGCCAATCTTACACTTTTGAAAGGTTTTAATCATCTTTCTACAATCATCAAGAATATCCTTTAATTCCCATAGAGCATCAACCAAATTATTTAGATAATCTATTATTAACTTTGAGTCACCTTCCACCCAGACTTGAGAGCAACCTATTTCTTTCAAATAACTTATTCCTACCCACACAACCTTAGCCTTAGCCATGTTGTTTGTAGCAATACCCAGGCCTCTATTAAAACTAGTAACAAAATTGCATAGATGATCTCTAATTATTCCACCTACTCCCACCAAACCAGGATTCCCCTTCGAGCCATCAAAGATACACTTTATCCATCCCGAGTCCAAAGGTATCCAAATAGTTCTCCTTCTAATAAGTTGTTTCACCTAGTTAGTATTGGTTAAATCTTATGTTATACCTAATAGTTGTTTAATTCACAACTCCTTATAAGAAGGCATCTTCTTAAAAGGAGCATACTTGCAATTATCAATGTTTTCTTGTATCTACTTCCTTATTGACATACACAACTCTTTACTACTCTTAGAAAAATCCTTGAAAGATATGTTGTTTCATTCTTTCCACAACCCCTAGGTAAGGAATAGGGGAACTTGCCACTAGGGATCCATAATGAGATTATGGGAGTAGGGACAAAGATTCCAACCATCAATAAACATTTTAACTAAAGGAGGGAAGACCCACTCAATTATCAAATCCTCATGAAAAAGACCAAACCTCCTGTGAATAAGGACATTGAAACAACAAATGCATGATGGTTTCTTCAGATTCATTACAAAGATAACATCTATTGACTAAGTAGAATCCTTTTTTCTCAAGGCTATCAATTGTGAGAATCTTGCCATAAGCTACTATCCACCAAAAGCAATTTATCTTTGGTATTAAATTCTTACTCCATACCATTTTCCAATTAAAGTCTCCCATTTGGATCAGCTGATTTTCCAACACTTCATATACAGATTTGATAGAGATTCTCCCAGAAGGACATTTGATCCATATCCACTCATCATCCCTTTCCTTATAGAAAAGATCAGATTCACCTATACGTTGCAGAAGGAGCTCCAAATCAACATCCCAATTGTATTGTCTTCTTGCCTTTAGAACATCATTATTGATATGGTTTTTAAAATTAATCCATTTTGGCCTCAGACCATCCCAATTAATATGATTTGTGACCTTTTTTCCAATATTTATTTTCATTCTAATTTTAATTTGGTGAAGATTGTTGTTTGATGGCAAAGGATCACAGCTTGCCCAAGCATCATCCCATAAATATGTTATTTGTTCATTCCCAATTCTCCATTTCACACCTTGTTTTAGAGTAACTCTAACCTTGATCAAGTTGTTCCAAAAGACCAAACCATAGGGGAGATCCTCTTTCCTAAAAAAGCAGCTTTGGTCTTTGTTTCCCAAGTATTTGGCTCTAAGAATTTGAACCTAGTATTTAATTCCTTCCAGAAAATACCAACCCATTTTTGCCACAAGAGCTTTATTAAATAGTTTTATTCTTCAAATTCCCAAACCACCATCTCTTTTTGGGATACAAATTAAATATCCCAACCAACAAGAGCCAATATTTTCCTTTCCTCAACATCCAACCATAAAAATCTCCGTTGAATCATTTCAATTTTCTCAACAACAAGGGTAGGAATGTTAAAGAGGGAAAGATAATAAACAGGGATGTTTTGTAAAGAAGCTTTCATAGGTTGTAATTTCCCAGCATAGCTTAACAATTTTCCTTTCCACCCTGCTAGTTTCTTTTGGATCTTTTCAATAGTATGATTCTAATAATTACTATGAGGTTTTTTAGAAATTAGAGGAAGACCAAGGTAGGTGGCTAGCAAATTAGCTTCATGGCAACCAATGATGTTTATAACTCTCTCTTTTATTTCTTGGGTAGTATTAAAGAAATAGATCTTGCTTTTTTGATAGTTGATATATTGGCTTGACACTCTAGCATATTTTTCCAAGATCTCTCTCCACTGTCTAGCTTCTAAAACTAAATCCTCCCCTAAAAGGATAGTGTCATCCACAAATTGTTGGTGAGAGGCTGAAGGGATAGAGGAAGCAACTTTGAACCCTTTCAGTTTATTTTTTATAAGTTGTTTTTGAATATTTCTTCCCAAAGCTTCCGCCACAATAACAAAAAGGTAAGGGGATAGAGGATCACCCTATCTCAAGCCTCTACCACAAGAGAAGAAGCCTTTAGGCACCCCATTAACCAAGACTGAGTACTTAGGAGTAGTAACACAAGATATAATTAAGTTGAGAAATTTTCCCTTGAAACCAAATTTTTTTAACACCTCAATTAGGAAAGGCCATGAGACACGATCATAAGCCTTGGAAATATCAAGTTTCAAAACCATTCCTTGATTCTTACTTAAGTCCATAGAATGTATCACCTCATGAGTGTAAATCACAACATCTGAGATATGTCTTCCTTGAGCAAACCCCTTCTAATTAACTGCTATCATTTTATTCAAAACTAGCTTTAATCTATTGACCATTATCTTAAAGAATATCTTATAAGTAGTGTTGCACAAACTTATTGGTTTGAAATCATTCATGGATGAGGCTTCTTATGTTTTAGTGATAAGCACTATAAAAGTAGCATTTAGCTGATTTAAGAGTCTACCAGACCTGAAGAAATCTCTAGTAGCATTAAAGAGGTCAATTGAAAAATATCCCAGAAATCTTGGAAGAAACTAGGAGGAAAGCCATCAGTCCTCGGGGCCTTATAAGCACCAAAGGAAATAATTTCCTCTTTCACTTCTTAGAGAGAAACAACTTTAGTCATCTCTTTCAAATCTTGCTCTTAAATGACTTGTGGAATCACCTGCAGAACATCTTCCAACTCTTCATTATCAATTTCATTCAATTGTTGAAAGTTTGAAAAGAAAGACACCACCTCATTAGCAATTTCATCTTCCCCATACAACATTAGCCCATTGCTAGATTTTAGATATTTAATTTTGTTTATGCACCTGTGTTTTAAAGTAGATTGATGGAAAAAAAATGTATTTCTATCACTTTCAGTCAACCATTGTATCCTTGATTTATGTTTCCAAAACACCTCTTCTTTTTCATTTATTTTGAACCACTAAGACCTTAAGTCCCTTTCTTGATTACAGATATTTTCATCAAAATTACCCAACTCCATTAGATCTTGAATCTCCTTGATTTTTGAAATTAGCTCTTTTTTTATTGTGAATATGTTCCCAAATGAGTATTTGTTCCATTCCTTAACACAATATTTGATTTTCTTTAATTTTTGAGCTAAATGAAACATTGGAGTACCACTACAAGGAGCATTCCACCAACCTTCAACAAGGGTTCTGAAGTCCGAATGGTGAGACCACATTATTTCATAGCTGAATGGAAAAGGTCCTTTCACTACTTTATCATCTCACTCAAGAAGGAGGGCGCTATGATCTAAGCCAATTCTTGGAAGAGTAGTGAGGGAGAGGTCTTGTAGAATGTTCCACTTCAAAGAGATAAGGAAATAGTCAAGTTTCACTTGGATTAAATGATTACCCTACCTTCTATTAGACCAGGTGAATAGCGACCCATTCAAAGGGATGTCCAAGAGACCACAAAATTGATGAAGCCCATGAAATCCAACATACTATCTGAGAAGTCCATAAGTCCTCCACTCTTTTTTGAAGGAAATAGGGGAGAGTTAAAATCTCCTCCTAGAAACCAAAACTCCTCCTTTATATTGTTTACAATTCTTTCCAGCATATTCCAAAGATTTAGTCTATCCAAGCGAGAGTTAGGGCCATAAATATTGACCAAATTCCATTTGATAAAAGTTCTAACATCTTCTAGAGAAACCAATAAACAATTTTTGCTACTAAAACCCAATGCACCAGACAGTCTAGTCAGATTCCAACAAGTTGCTATTCCCCCCAAAGCTCCTTCGACATCCCTAACTTCAAAGTTAGCATTGGGCCAAAGCCACTTAATCACTTTTTCAAAATTCTCTTTTTTCATTTTCGTTTCCTGGATCAAAAGAACATTCGGTTTCACATCCGCCAAGAAGGATTTTGACAAATGCTATTTATAGGGGCCATTAAGTCCCCTGATATTCCAAGATATTATACGCATTGGGCAAAAAAAGGGAAAAGTAGTATCACTTTGATACTACTGAAATAAGGGAGCAACCCCCCTACTTTTTCCTAGATTTGTTTCCTACAAGGGAGTCAAGTGTTCTTTGTTTTCCTAAAGCAACATCCCTCGCAATATCTTTGTTTCTTATTTCTTTTAATGGTGGTCTTCCCACTTTATTACATCCTCTCACATTTGGCTTCTTCTTCTTTCTTGATTTCGTGTTTACTTGGTTCCAATCATCATCCTCCACAACATCTTTTTGGGAGGGAGGGGTCATCTTCGGGCTCTTTTTAACTTCAATAATTTTCTCCTTTTCTTGTTTAGCATATGGCATAAGATCCATCTCCCAACTAATCTGCAGTTGCTTAGAGGAGGATACCAAATCTTGGCCCTTCTGAGTATCTATCTCTCCTTACTCTAGGTTTTCCATGTTTTCTTTCTAGAGAACTAAGTCCACTCCTTCCACTTCTTGTATCAAGGTTTGCATATTATTTAACACCAGTTTGTTTTCAAGCATTGTAGTAACACTTAGAGGATTCAAATCAGTTACCATAGAAGGAGGGGGATCTCTTTCTCCCATAACATTCAGGACAAATGATTCAAATTTTTCACGAAGGGAATTTTCCACCAAGGACAACTCCTTGTCCTCGACAAAGGCCTGGATAGACACTATCTCCTTACTGGGAAACAACAAACTAGAAGAGGAGCAAGGAGTGATAGGTTCCTTCAATAAAACCTTAGGATTAACATTTTTAGTAGGAGAGTTAAGCAACAACTCTTGTTGGTTATTCTTCAGTTCCAAAGGGAGATTTTTACAAGATTCTTGCAGGTGGCCAAACTTATTGCAACCCTGACAAAAAACCTTGGCATTTTCATATTCTAGAGGTTGAACCCATCTAAAAAACTTTGATTTAAGGGTCACCATGGTAGGGAGTACTGTGTTGACAACAACATTCACACAAATTCTAGCATAGACCAGTTGTGTATTAAGTTGGGTTACTTTGTCCACAGTCAAAAGGGTAACAAAGGAATCAACAATTCCTCTAAAAACATTTTGGTTCCAAAATTCCAAAGGAAATCCTAGGAGCTTAACCCAGGTTCAAACCTTGGTTTCCACTTACTTAGAGACAAAATATTCTTAAATCCTCTATCAAAGACCCACGAGCCTCCTGTTAATACTTTTATCATATCTTCAATGGCAACAAAGCTAAACAAAAATAAACCTTTCGACATGACACAAATAGAAACACTACCCTTGAGATTCCAAGTGTCGGAGGCCCACTTTTGTACTCGATCAATATTCGGGCGGGAAGCAAAGAATTTCCCAACCAGGGACAACTTCAAGCCCTTGATAGCCTCATCTAGAAGCACATCAGGGACATCCACTTCGTCACCTTCCATAGTATAGAAAGCAGACAAAGTCGGTGAAGCCTTTTTTGAGATCCTATCTCCAACTAGCTTATCCACGTAGGAAACTGGGTCCTCCCCAATTAGAAAAGCATCTTTATTTAGAGGATTTGGAATAGGAGATTTACCAGGTGTACTTTTAAAACCCCCCACAGGTAAGGAAGAAGAGGCAAATCCACAAAAGGAGCAAAATGCATAGGTGGGGGAGCCCCATTGGGGCCACCGCCATGCCAGATCATCAAGAATCACAAACAACACATAAAATTTGAAAAATGGATGTACAATGAAGATAAAAGCATAGATGTTGATATGTATAAAATCTAATTATTTCTATCTAAAAGACAAAAACAAAAGAAAATGTGATGATTTTGTGTCCTTAACATGAATTATAACATTGAATTTTTGTGGTTTTTTTACTTAAAAGTGAATTATATTTACATTTATGTAAAGGAAACTAACATTTTCCCATGTTAACCTAGATTAATTAAATCAATGTAAATAAATAGACATAAACTAACTAAAATTAGTTAATTAATAGTTAGGTATTATAAAGCATGTAAATCAAAATTTTACATTAGGAAAGTAAATGCGGGGCATAACGACACTTAGCTATAGGAACAATGGTAAAGAATAAAATATGATGTAGCATTGAAATCAAGTTGTATTGGGATTGATATTGAATGCTTTATGTTGTTAGAGCAAAAAGATAATCATCTATTAATTAATTAATTAATCAATTTTTTTTATAATTAATTAATTATGTTATTCACTTAAGCTAAACTTAGAGTTTTTTTTTTCTATTTTTTGGTCATGTTTCCTCATAGCATATGATGAGAATACTTGTCATGATCTGATCTAATCCTCACCTAGGGTTTATCTTTTTGCTTTTATAAGCATTCATTCATTGTAATCTTTAATTCAAGAATATTGCACCAATACAATTATCAAGTTGAACAAATCAATTGTTTTGATCTCTCTTTATGATGGGTATTTTGGTTGTAGGTAACTTATGGGAGTTTTGGTATTCACTATCAACTCCAACACATGTTTGTACTTCACCTCAAGATTAGAACAATCTCATTTTTTTGTGGGTCAAATCCATGCCATAGAGGATCAATCCCACATGTCATGGAAGTGAGCTATAACTAATGGAATTGATATTGTGCATTATGGATTTCGAGAATCGAACTTGTTGTGACCATTGTTCTTTGATGACTATTAAGGACTAGACATTTAGAATTACCTTGGGGAGATTACCAAATTACAAGAATCATGTCCCCCTAGGTCAACCCCATTTATTAGACTAGTTTTACGGTATTGAAAATGATCAAAAGTAACACTCTCCAATCATGAAAATATCTTAGAATGATGATGCAAAATTAAGTTATTTTTAATGCTCCAAATTGAAAGATTCCTATTATAGACACTAAAATAATATCTTCACCATCAATATTTCACCAACTATCAACAATTCCTTATTATCTATTACCACCTACTATATGATAATTTAATTAAATAAGTCATATTATTTAATTTAATTGTCTTGTCCATTGATATTAATAAATTAAATCCAATTATTATCCATAATTATATAATAATTATCTATTTTATTTTCCACATATTATCTACTAACAATTAATAAATATTATTTCCACCTAATATGCAACTATAATTCATTTATTTAATAATTAAATCATCAAAATCCACTTCACCTAGTTAACTACCTAGTTCATATAGTTCACTCAGTCATGCTCCTAGACACACTCATCAAATAATTTACTTTACTCACCCATGTACTCAATTAACTATTGTATGTGAATATTCAACTCCCTCATACACTCAGTTAATTATTTTAAGCATGAAATTAATTCATTAATCAATTTGAGTTGAGTAATAATTATTATTTTAATTAAGAATCAAAATAATGTGTAACTCTTACATGCTTGCCACCTCTCCTTCTCATCTCCCCCAATCTTGGATCACACTTGAGATCCAAGATTGAATCTTAACCCTCAGTTTGATTCCCCCTAAATTATATAAATCAAACCCTCATTCATCATTTGATCATGACTCTTTTATGCATCCATACTTTGTCATTTTATCATCTAGGGAATACAATTGTTATGCTAGCGAAATGAGCACCCACATTCATCATGATAATATCTCTACATGACATTCAATCTAAGATTTAAATGAGTAGAGTTATATTTTAATTTGATGCTTATTTAGTTTCTCCATTTTACATGCATTCATTTTGGTGAACCTGACATGAAAAATTCTTATTAGACATCTAACACTGGTGCTTGTGAGTTTCTAGGATTCTGATCTTATAGGTGTGTGTTTCTTTGGTGTGGTTTTGTGAATCAACTTTTTTTAGGAGTCTCCTAGCATGAAACGAACTTCACAATTATGTTCTAAGTAGTCAAGAGATGAGTTTTGACATAAAATTTGCTATTTTTTTGTTACAAAAAATTAGACTCCTTAGAATCCCTAGTATGAAAATTTGTAGTCATACTAGTTGCACCATCTTGCATAATATTTATCATAGACTCATTTTCTTTGGTTGTAGTTGCATACACAAGAGATCACATGGGTAGATATGCATTGTCACATATGAGGTATATATAATACAAAAACCCTCTAAATGGATAAATAGTCACATGTATATACATAATGTAGTCACAAACTTATGATATACACACGAATTCTTGGTATATACTTAGTGACCTAAGTGTATACATAGGCACACAAAGGACATATATACATATATGTGTTATATGAACATATACACTAAGGATATAAACATATGTGTGTTGTATATATAAGCACACCAAAGATATATACATATACATGCTATTTATACAAAAGAACCGAGGATATATACATTATATAAATAGTGTGTAGTTTTTGTTACTATTTTTATTTATTTATACTATATTTTATTTAATTTAATTTTTCGGTTTAGCTCCTAATCATATGGGAAACCAAGAGCTCTACTAATCCTGAGCCCTAGTCGTAAGTCTTTTAATCTTTGGCACTAGTACCCTATTGCTTAGCCCTTATTTATATGCATGACCGATAGCCAATAGATAGGGGGCTAAGCCTTTCCCCTCCTCATTTAGAATTGCTTAAAACCATCTTGTACTAAATTAGCATAACTTTTATGTCACTAGTCAATTTTTTTAATCTTTTATAGGCGTTAGGAAGCTAGTATGAAGCCCTACATAGTGGATCAACTAGATTTTGTAGATTATGCACCAATAATCAAGTAAAATCACCTAAAATTCATAATCTATTTTAGAACTTTGAATTATAATATTTGTACATACGAAGTCATTTTTTAGTGATTTTTTATAATTTATCAAAAAATCAAAAGGAATCTAAAGGCGCTTTCTATTTTTTTATTTTAAATAGTTTATTTATGTTTTTTGGCTAATCATTTGAATTTATGTCTCTTATTGGTCAAAGAAAAAGCTTTAAAACTATCAATTCATGGTTTTGCAAGAAACCTCATGGAAGACTATTTTTAGACCATTTTTTATGATTGCTTTGTCTTTTGTTTTATTTTATCAAATAAAAATTGGGGTTAAAATTTAATGCACTATTTGATTTGGATCTTAAAATTAATAGGTGTCTTTTAATCTTGAAGAAGTGGGTGTGTATGCTCTTCTCTCACATTCTTGCATGGTCTTGAAAATAAAAAACACAGACTTGTCAAAAAATTTTAGGAGGCCTATCTAAGGATTTCATCAGCCTAGAGGATGACCTCAACCACATGTTATGATGGAGTATATAAAGGGGAGAGAATGAAATTTGTACCTCAGAAGAGTCACCATCATGTTTGGCACAACCTTGGGGCCCATATTCATCACAATACAAGTTGAAAAGACATTTGCTTATGTTTATGTCCCATGCTTGTAGATGGGCTTTGGTTCATATATTTAAGTCCCGTATAATTTTGGGTATACTAAGGATTTTGGTGTGAATAAATGTCATGTACTTAGTAAATTCCTAGAAAGGGTATTTATTGAACACATGTTATGTTTACTTAGATTCTAGGTGATCTTCTAGAAGTCTTAGTTGTTTAGATAAGATCTTATCTTATCTTATCTCTTTGAGTTTTTTGTCAAGTTAGTTGTCTCATAACATAGGATTAAGACACATGTCACAGTCTTGTCTAATCCTATCTCTCACCTTTCCTTTATAAGCAAGGCCTCTCGTGTACAAATAAAATACAATTACAATATTTAGTATTGCATATTGGCTATATTATCTTGCATCTATTATTATAAATTTATGCTCTTGCTTTTCTCTCTTGTAGAAGGTTATTTTTGGTTTTGTAGGTGATCTTGGAGGCTTGAGTCCTTGAGCGACTCTAACAAAGGATACTTTAGAGAACTTGTAAAACCTAGTTTAAGACATTTTAATCATTATAGATTGTAATGCACTGATAAGTGGTTAGTCCCAGAAAGTTACACACCCTATGTCCCAAAAAATGGATGTGTGTGCTTGGTAGTCTCTCCCCTCATGACATTATGAGTGATCTCGGGTGATCAAAAGTAGTTAGTTCCCTGACATCTATGCTTACACATCACATGAATTTATATGCAAGTACACTCCTTTTATTGAATAATTTTAGGATTGTTAATGTGTCCTACTTTTTGAGTGTTGTGAATACCATGTACATGTTTATAGCCTATGAACCAATTCTAAATTCTAAAAAATACAAAAAAAATTCTTTATCTTCTTAGTTTAGGTTTTTCCTCTTCTCAAGGTTTAAACATCAACCATATCCATAAGCCAACATTAACACACACCTCATCCACCTACCCCATAAATCCCGTATTCATAGACATTGGGAACCTTTGAACATCAACCAACCATCCTCATTTGACTATAGCCCAAATCTAAATAGTTTAATCTTCCAATTTCCATCAGATACCTACAAACTATATCCTAATTTTCATCCTAACCTCATTTTATTTTTAAAAAAAATCTTAGCTCTTCACCACAAACCTAGATAATCCAATCCCAAGCAAATATCTACAAAAAATTCCAAGTATAACAACAACATCTAGACTCCCATCCTAGCATCATCCTAATCCACATTCCCTTTTATTCCACATCATTATTCCAACATCAAAAAACACATTCTAAGTCTAACCCCATCATTTAGATTCCCATCCTAATATCATTCTAATTCACATCCCAAAATTTTGATTACATATCAAATATTCAAATAAAATATCCAATCTCATCAACACCTCATCCAAAACCACCTCCCATATTTCAAACCACACCATCTTTCATCAAATCCAATTCAATTTAAATCCCCTTTGACGTCAACACTATCATCATATTATCCTCATATTCAATTCTTGCATGCTTAAGAACTTTTCCTATCTTAAGTAGAAAGTTAATTGGAAATCCAAATCATCCTATCAACCTTAGATAAACTTAACTTAGGAAATTGAACTATCCTAAGCTACCTATTCTAATCGTCCTAATCTATTTTTCTTGAGAAATTTCCTATCTCAAGTAAGAAATATTAAATCATCCCATCCTAGTTTTGATTATAGTGCACCTTTGACTTAAGAAGTTCATCACATATCTTCCACATCCATTATTTTTAATCCCAATCCAAGCTCACTATCCCTCTTTCACATCAAACCACCTACATCATCCATTTTTTTTATCCCAGGCCAAGTTAATTATCCCTTTTCACATCAAACCATCTACGTCACCATTTTTTCCTAATCCAAGTTAATTATCCCTTTTTCATATCAACCCCATAAGACTATCCTAACCATTAAATTTTCATTGCATCACTTATCTTCTAAACTTCATATCTTCATCCTTAGCAATCAAAATCCAAAATACCAAAAAAATAAAAATCCAAAATACCAAAAAAATAAAATCTGAAAAATACCAAAAACATAAAAAAGCATAAAAAATTACCCAAATAAAAATTAGGCCCTTTTCATGTCACCCATTACTACGTTACAAGTGTGTATAAATGGAACAACATAACAATAATTTCTTATGGTACCTAGCTATAGCCAATATACCCAAGGTGAAAGCTCAAGACCCCAATGCATCATGAGACCATAGATGAGCAAGAAAACCTAAGAATTCTCTTAGGTTCATGGAATTTATCAACAATAACACCACACAAACCTACCTATATCATCTCATCAACCTTGATAGAGATCATTTCTTGGGATAATTAATTGAAGAAGGATCCAAATTGCCACCTAACTTTGATAGATTAAAGCTTAACAACAGTCTCCAATATGAACCTATATTAGTTAGTCACCCACAACACATCTAACAACTACACTACACCAAATAGGGCATTTTCTGCCTTTCCTCATACTCCATCTCACCCTTGCACTATAATTACACCCAAAATCCAATGACGTATATACCAAGAAACTAACGATCACTTTACACCTAACACATTCCACATCATATTCAAACTTCTCCTAACCCCATTCACTTAAAGATTCACTCCAAGTTAGCCAATTAAAATACCCCTCCTCCATCTAATCCACCCCAAACAACTTTTCCATCCATGTCCCAATTAATTTAGTCACTACCCCCTTTATCCATACCACAAACAACACTTTTCCAACTAACCACAATCCCATATCATACATCCCATCATTCCACTTATCAAAAACCATCAACATCTCTAATACCATCCCAACAATATATTCCAATTATCACACACTCCAATCCACTTATCAACAACTACCATTCTACCAACAATATAGGTTACCTATTAAAACAATCCACTTATCCACGAATTTCATCTCATCAACAATACATGCCACCTTCAACACATTCAATCCACTTATCATCAACCACCATTTAACCAACAATACATAACACCTCTCAACACCTTTCAATCCACCTATTAACAACCTTTATCCCACCAACAATATATTCCACTAGTAAATACACTCCAGTCCAATTATCAACAACCACCATTGTATTAACATAAATGCACTCCATAAATGAACATGTACTAATCCACTCATCCACAATTACTATATAACAATCCATCTCAACCTCCAAACCTAGATCCTTTGAATTCATTCACCCATGAGTGGAAAGAAGTGAAAGACACTCTCGAGGGGAAACAAACATGGACTTCACACCAAAAATGAACATATAAATTTGATGAATTACATCCATACCCCTTTGGCATATAAAAATAAATGATACTTTTCCCTAGGAATGTTGAGATACCAAATTTTGACAAATATAAGGGAAAGGGAGACCCCTAAGATCATGTCAAAGAAATTTTCATGGAATGCCAAGAAGTTTCTTATAGCAATGCATACCTTAAATAAAACTCTTTCCTCGTAGTTTATAAGGATGAGCACTTGAGTGGTTTCTCCACCTACCTTAAGGATCTATTCAAAATATTGTTGACTTGAGAAAGTTATAAATTCTCCTACAATGTTGAACATGAGTTAACTATGCTTGATCTCTATAATTCCAAATAATGAAATGAGGAAACTTTTGCTTGCTTTCTTCAACAATGGAAGATTCTTGGTATTTGTTTTCCTTGGCCAAAACCAAAAAAACTTGTCTCTTTTTTCATCACAAATCTCAATCCTAAAATGGACTTTTATTTACAAGCTCATTACATCTCCACTTTTTATGGAATTATTAACAAGGGGGTCACCATTGAGAAATTCCTTATTGCCAAAGGTCTGGTCAAAATATATGACAAAGACAAAGACAAAAACAACCAAACCAATGAAAAATAGCACTTTTGGGATAAGAATTTAAAAATATTTTCAATGACAAGGGAGCTAACTCCAAACTCATATAGACCACACAAAAAATGAATGAATAAACAAATACCAATATCTAAAATTTCCAACAACAAACCCATATTTCTATACCACAAGGACAACCAAAATGCCCTAATCATCCAAAATGTAAATATACCTCCTTGGGGAGCCTATTGAATTCATATTTCAAAAATCATTCCAAACTACACCCAAACCATTTTATGAAAATACACCCAAACTTGCATAGTACAAAGAAAATGAATATTATTAGTACCATTGTGTTAAAGGTCACACCATGTCAAAATACACGAAACTTAAAAATTACATCCAAGATCTCGTTAATCATGGTGAGATTGAAGTGGAAGGCAATGTACCCTCCTCTCCTAATGAGCAATCATACATATATCAAGATCATTTTCCCAAGCATGATCAAAACCCAATCCTTTATGTCAAACAAAGTATCATCTTAAAATAATTGTGCAAACAACGTCAACACCAATAAGTCATCTACCTTGTATGATTTAGTAGTTGGCCATATCAAGGAATCTTATCCACAATTATCATAATAAAAAAATCCTTTGTTGTCACCTTACACATGGTTGAGTTACTATTCAAGGGGCTTATTCATCCTTCCAAAAGGTCACCCACTATGACTTCCTAGAGAATCTCAAGAAGACTCCAACACCAACATACATCTTGGAACTTATTTGATTATCACTTGTTCATAAGGACATATTGGATCATGCTTTAAAGGAGTCACAAGTCCCTAATAATGTAATATAGATCAATTCAAGCCTTGGTGGGTCATTTATCCTCCTCCCACTAGCTTGTGTTTAGTTTAGTGGATATGCCTTCTATTCATCATAGTTAATAAACACAAAGTCAAAAAAGTCCTTGTAGATGGTAGATTTGGTTTAAACCTCAATACATATAAAATTGTCAAGCAATTGGGATGTTCTAAAGATGTTGAATGGAACCATAGAAAAATATTAGTATTAAATCTTACGATGATGCAAAAAGAGAGTTTGAAGGCACCATTTGGCCTCCCATTTAAGTAGGTATTGTTTTACAACAAACCTTATTTCACATTCTTGATCTCGAACTCCCATACAATATTCTCCTTGATCACTCATAGATTCACACCATGCAAACCATTCCCTCCACATACCGCCAATATATTAAATTCCCACATAATGGTGTAGAATTCACAGTTCTCACCAATCTTAACCCCTTCCAATATTGTAGAATGTTGGAAGGCCCCTATAATAAATCACATCATTTTCCTAGTAAAAATATTTCCACTCCTACATCATCACCATCCTCATTAGGTACATTGATCTTAACACTTTGGCATCAACATCTTTCACCATTCCTACTTCCCAAATTAAGGTCAAGATCATAGACGAGGGGTGTGGGGGGTATGAACTACATGATACATTTTATGTTGGTAAACTCCCTCTTTCTCCACACTCATAGGGAAACCTTGTCATCATTTCAAGAAATATCCCAAAGTCATTCAATTTGATGCAAATAATTTCATTCAAAATGGTTTCCTTGTTGATGAGATCATTAATGATGACATAATCTCTTATTTATACAAAGATTATGATCATGTTTTGTTGACCAAACTTATCCAACAACATTCTAAAGGTACAAGAAAATGGGATATAAAGGCAAAGGAGTAGGGCACGATGAACAAGGAATCATTAAACAACTTACTATCAAGGTTAACTAGTACATATTTGGCTCGGGAAAATACGTGTTAATTGAAAAATCCTATGATGCTCACAAAACCTCTAACATTATGGGATCTTTTCCTATTGTCAAATGTCTTAAAGAATAGGACTTTGATGATTCCATTAATTTAACTAACCTCACCTATGACATGAAAATTTGCACTATCACTTTCATTATTGAACCTCATATTTACATTATTACCTCCATCACTCCACCATCCATTAACCTTCCCTTCATTCATTCAAAACTCATTGATTGGGACCAACATGAGTCTTTTTCTTTATACATGTTTGAAAATGATAAAGATTTGGCTAAGATCATGGGACTCCACATTGATATCCCAACTAGGGACAACAAAAAGGGTTTTCACATAAATCTTGATGGAACAATTTATTTTGGGAACAAGATGGGTTTCTTAGTTAAAAAATGCAAAAAAAAAAAAATCCCTTTGTGAAAACCTCTTCAAGGCATTATTAGATACATAAGAGAAAGAAATAAAAAATGATATGTCTGCTAATAAAACTTCTACGAGGTGTCAATAAATGAGGAATTTGACCTTCCCTCCACATCTTCACAATGGTATGAATGATCCTCAGTCAACTTGGGTACTAACACTGACCCAAAAATCATATATCTTGCATTAAGTATATCATAATAAGAACACGAAATCACCATAACTATCATGAAAAAATACATCTAGATAATTTTGCTTGGTCCTATGTATACATACTGGGTATAGATCCTTGTTGTACACCATTTAACAGTGCATCCAAATGCCAAACTAGTGAAATAAAAACTTCATAAGATGCACCCTCGAGTTGCACTATTAGTCAAAGATGAGCTTAAGAAATTGTTGGATGTTGGCTTTATCAAACCAATTGAATATCTAGAATGGATCTCCAACATTGTGCTTGTTAATAAAAATCCAAAATAGATTAGAGTAAAAAATTCCAAGATCTCAACAAAGCATGTCCAAAAGACAATTTTTTGCTTCCAAACATAAACATGATCATCAACCTTCTTGCAAGACATGAAATTTCCCTTATGGATAGATTTTTGGGATGTAATAAAATTTAAATTTCCCCTGTAGATCAACACATTGCAACCTTTACCAACCCTTGGGGAACCTTTTTTTATTGATTCATTTCATTTGGGCTTAAAAATACAAGGGTTATTTATCAAAGAGCAATGAAAATCATATTTCATGACATATTTTATCATATCATGGAGGAGTATGTAGATAATCTATTGGATAATTTAAAAAGATGAGAACGTAACCATAAGTTCTTGACCATATATTTGAATAGTTGAGATAATATAAACCATGCCTCAATCCTAAGAAGTGTGTTTTTGGTGTCACCTTTAGGAAACTTCTAGGATTCATTATTTCTAGATGAGGCATAGAATTTGATCTCACCAAAGTCACTACTATCTTAGAGATGCCACCTCCATAAAATCCCAAACAATTGTACAATCTTTAGTGAAAAATTTAGGCTATTAGAAGGTTCATTACATAGCTACCAAACAAGTGTCATCCATTTTATCGTCTCCTAAATAAAAATAATGCCTTTCACTAGGATGAATATTGGTAATAGTCATTTGATAATATCAAAGAGTACATGTTGCATCATGGTGCAGGGGCACCATGCCAATTCTTGTAAATAGGGTCTTATGTTTGGTTTTTTGGTGTGTTGAGTCTAAATTCCATGTAATAAGGTCATAAGAGACCATTTGTCATGCAGTTAAAGTCATATGGAGTCAATTGTTAATGTTGCAAAATCTTGGGAAAAGTTGTCATGATGCAAAATTGCAAAAAATGCAAAATAGGAAGTCCAACAGTCATTTGGTTTCAAAGGGTAGTTGGAACAATTGAATCATGTTGGTTGATGTTTAAAAAGGCTTTGAAAGGCTGGAGGTAGGGTTGGAGTCTTGTTTTTGAAGTTGAAACAATAATAAAATAGTGTTTTTCTCTACAAATTACTGGCAAACTACTGCTACAGACCTCTGTACGGTTCTGTAATGAGGAATAATGATCTAAGAAGCATTGAACTTGGTAGAGTTATGAGTTAATTGCATTTTGGTTTTGATTTGGGTGGTTTTCACAAGTTTGAAAGATTTTATAAGCAATTTCCTGAGGACAGTCTATAAAACCCTATTTTGAGGGTTTGATAGAATAAAATGGAAATTTAAGCCATTCCACCTAGTGAAACTTGTGATAACTTGGTGGAATGGCATGATTAGGGGTAGGCTGTTATTTTGTGTGGTTTCCAAGAGCAGGGAAGGAAAATTTTTGAACTTGGAATGATGCCCTAGATGTTTCCATTCATGTTTTGAACAAAGAATGGAGGTTAAGAGTTGTAATTTGATGAAAAGGAAATGATAAGAGTGGGAGTTGATTTGAGAAGCATGTGAATACCATATAGGGTGTGTTTGGTGTGTTGGTAAAGTGAAATAGGGTTTGGATCACTTAGTTTCAATAAACCCCTGTAAGAGCAAGCCTAGATAGGCCTAGGTAGGGTTTTGATAAAATGGTGATAGGTTGAGAGTTTTAGTGGATAAAAATCATTGTTTCGGGCTTTGTGTATCCTAGTGGAGGTCAAGAAACAAATATTAGTGGTTGGAAGAAGTTTCTTCTCATACTTGCTTTGTAAAATAGGGCTAATTATGGCCAATTTCCAGTGTAGTAGTCATATTTTGAAGGTGATGTTCTAAAACAACCCTAAGCACAAATTAGGTATGTCAAAGAATGCCATAAAGGGTATCTAGAATACAAATACTTTTATGGATTTGAAGAGTATTTTGAAAGATATGCTTAATTTACATTGCTTAATATGTTACAAGGGAAATAGGAAGGAATTGTGAAACATTGCCAAGTTAGAGTTTTAAGGGTTGAAGGATTGTTTGAAATAGTTTCAATTGGGATAGTTAGACAAAATCCTCCCTGCTTTGCATCACATCATCACTAGTGTTAATTCCAAAAATCCTAATAAAACCATTACTATTTTATATATTTGTAATATTAGTCACCTTGGGGCACTCTTAGCACAACACGATTCAAAGGGCTGTGAAAGGGCTATCTACTATATTAGTAGGAAATTAGTGGGTGAAACATAGAAAAAGGTAAGTGGGTGATCCAAAATAGAATGGTTAGATGGATGTATGATGCACCTACACTTTCTCTATTATCATTAGAAAATGAGATCTCCCCAAGAATAAGATTGACTTTCAACCCTTAGGTGAGTCAACCCTATTGGAAGGTTTGTTGTTTTCCTTATGAAAAAAATGGTAAAATATGTCTGAAATGAACTTTTGGGAGATAAAATTAAAATACCTAAGAACTCAATTATGCAACGTAAAACTTGAAATACATATTTAAAACATAATACAAATAGAAACCATAATCTTCTAGTAGATTTGGGAAGGTTAAATTGTTGTGTACCTATCACCAAAAAAGGGTTCTGAGTGTCTTGCAAGGACTCATTCACCCTAGGGTGAATGGGTCTTTGTGCAAGGTTTTTCCCTAGCTTCAGGGGTCCTCTGGAGATGGATTTGAGATGTTGTTTGCCCTAGGTTTCATTGCCAAAAATTTGGAAATAAATTTAATATCCGAGTTTCTGTAGCTTGATGACAATGTTGACAACTTTGACAACTTTGTAAAATTGCTCTTTTGATCAAAATTCAATCCTTCTTTTCCCACAAATCTGCACATACACAAAGAGAGGGAAAAATGTTTATTTTTGGGTGAATAGGGGGTTGCCTTGGTCAAACCCCAGTTTGGTAATTAAACCTTGATAATAAAATAATGATAAAATGTAAGGAATGATGAATGAACAAGACTTGTTACAACTCACCAAACCCTCAATGGTTTCCCTTAGAAGACTAAAGTCTAAGACATCTCTCTAAGGATTGGATCTTGTATGAAATGGCTTGATTGATTGATAGCTCTTGATGTTTGAATGCTTGCTTGAAACTTGAAACCTACATCACCATGTTAGCTCCAAAAACATGCATGAACACACATAAATCTTGACACCATGATAAGATCTTGAATGCTACAATAAATGACTAATAAATTTTCTCTCCAATGCTCTTGAAAATAACATTTTCTCTTGTGAAAGTTTCCTTAATGCTATATGTTTTGAATTGATAAAATAACTATGTATTTATAGGTGTTTCCTTAATTACTTGACAATTAAACACCACAAGCCAACCTTTGCAATTTGAATTTAGATCATTAAAATTATGCCAAAAACATTAAAATTTGGGTCCCAAGAATTAAGGGGGACCCATTTGCCCTTGGGTGAATGGCTCCTAGGACCTAAATCTAGGACACTCAATTTCCAAGGTGTTAAGTTCAATGTAGGCATTAATTAAATGTGGTTCCCCTTTCAGAACATGAAATTAATTAGGGTTGTGAATGCATAATTAGGCCAATTAAAGGCTTAATTAAGTCCAATTAATTAAGGAGATGCAAACATAGTGTGAAAATGTAAAGGTGTATATTTTTCTACACTATAGTGGGTTATGAGGTTAATTAGATACCCACGAAACATGCATGTTTAGTTGTCATTTTTTTCTCTAAAAAATTATGACACTATATATTGTCATAAGATCTAGCTCCTTTCTTGAATTGACCCACTCAAATATCTTATTTCAAAAAAAATATCTCATAGGTTGTATGAAAAAATGGGTCATGTTGCTCAATAAATTTGATATTAGATTATGTTGACAAAAAAAATTCAAAGGATAGGTCATGATAGATCAATTTGTGGATGCACCTCTTATAGATAACCATCCTCTCATTATGGACTTTCTCGATGAGTCTATCCTCAATCTAGATGATGTAAAATCCTATAAATTATATTTTGATAGTTCATACACACACAAAGGATTGGGTACAAGAATACTTTTTGTTACCCCTCAAGGTGATTTCATTCCTAAATATTTAAGACTAGCTTTCCCATGTATAAACAACATTGTAGAATATGAGGCCCCCATCAATGGTCTCAAAATAGCAATCCAATGGAATATTCAACATCACTTGGTGTAGAAACCTAAATTATCTAACATCACATTTCATCACACATTTATCCTATTTGCCTAGTTAATTAAATAGCTTAATTAATTAATTAAATATTATTTATTTAATTAATTTATCCTTCCCCATCACCTTTCTCTAATAATTAATTGAATAAATTTATTATTATTTAATTTATTATTGAGACTCACATGTATAGCTAAGACCTTGTCTAGATTCATTGAACCTAGACACTTTCCAAAAGTCAAACTAACTTTGAATCTCATCCATTCATTCCATACATCTCAAAATCCTAGCCATTCACATAAAGATGTTACCCTAATCAAATCCTAAACCTAGCCATTATACCTCATGTAACATTTGTCACATGACTACAAATTTGATCCAAAGCCCTAATCCTCATTTAATCCTATCCATACATCATCAATCTATCTTAGCCCTTGATTCTCTTCTTAAGAATTCTATAAATATAAACCTTCACCATTCACTTGGGGGATCAAGTCTTATGGTATGGAATCCATACTACTATTTTTCTATCATAATATCTCTTCCATATCAAGGCTATGTTTATTTTTCATATAGAGCAATCCACATCTTATCATAATCTAGGGCAAATCAAGTAGAGCTAGGGTGCACTCTATTTTAGATCAATCAAAGAGAATGGAGGTATTTATTAGAATTATCATATGTTATTGCGCTTCAATCATTTTTCTACTCTTCACTTGGTTTACAAGGATTTGTATCTAATCACAAGCCAAGTCAACAATGACTATCAGACAAATGACGAGAATCTAATCCCTTAGAAAAAGATAATTGTCAAGTAATACTTCACTTTCATCCAATTTGAGTAGGTACCTAGAATTAACAACAAAAAATTAAATGTCATTGCTACCATTGGGCCTCTCCTAGATATGCCAGAAGATATTCATCATTATGAATTCTTGGTTAAGAATATGTTTGTCCTTGTATACGATGTCCTTGATTTAAAACTCGTTTACAAATTTGTCAATCCCAACAATCCATCGTAGATGATATATACACTTGCCTCCATGGTATTGTTCTTCCACCAAACCTATCCTACACTTAATGTAACAAAAATTATCCAACTCTTCCTACTTCACCATTCTTGCTAACACACTCTATCAAAGGAGCTTCAATGGTTCTTTATGTAAGTTCCTTAAACCATAAGAGGCTTTTATTGAAATTGATGAGGTTCACCATGGTATATGTGGTGTATGCACTAGTGGCATGGTATTAGCCAAAAATATCTTAACAATGGGTTATTATTGGTCCCTAATAGAAAAATATGCCTATTATTATGTAAATAAATGTCTACCCTATCGGAACTCTAGATGGCATCCGTCCTACGTTTTGCGTGTGAGGTCGCGACCCTCATGGCCATAGCTGCATGCTGATGGGTGCATATGCATGTGTTAGCTTTTGGTTTGACTGCATTCCCTGTTCCATGCTGCGCATAGGGGTGGGTTTTGTTTGTGTGTTCGGGGAGGGTGTGTTATCTTCTGTCCAAAAAATTTGCTCTGGTTTTTCTGTAGGGAATACCATTGTTTGTGGAGGCTTTGGTCACTTCTTTACCTACTGGGTGGGGCACCTATTTCCTCTGTTTGGGCCTCACCCTTGGCTTTGCAGGGGTGTGGCTCTCATTAGGATTGGCTATGGTCTTGGAGCCATTTGTGGTTGGAATAGATGCGATGATGAGGGTTGATGCTATGGAGGAGACAGGTGATGGGGCCCCACTCCATCCTCTCTCGGTGTTGGGGTATCTAGAAGTGGTGTGTTTAAACTGCAAAGAATTAATGGGTGTTTGGAAAGGGCGCAAGTACGTCTGGTGGTGGTGATTCAAAAGGAAGCTATTGCCGAGGATCTCAAATATTATAGCAAGCATGTCTTGATTTGGAAATTTTTAGGGATGAGGGTCTCTCTTCCTTTCCTCGACCCTTGGATTCAGAGGACATGGAACTTAGAGGGGGATCTCGAGGTTCTGTTAGCTGCGAATAATTTTTTCTTGGTGGATTTTTCATGCATTTCATATCAAAATAAGGCTTTTGAGGGTCGCCCATACTTTTATAATCAAGTTGGATTGTTCATTAACCATGGCATGCGAGTTTTAATTTGGTGGAAGAGTTGTCGTCCAAGGTCCCGATTTGGGTTCGCCTTCCTCGACTACCACTTGAATGTTGGAGGAGAGATATTCTGTAGTCTATTACCATGTCACTGGGAAAACTGATTGGCCCCTCTCAGCTGACTCTGGAGAAGAGGATCTTCTCCTATGCATATGTTTATGTGGAGATTTATTTGAGTCAGCCTTTGCTTGACTTTATTGATCTAATAGTGGGGTCTAGTTCCTGGATTCAACCATTAGATTATGAGACTCTGTTGTTTAGATGTTATTTATGCCGTGAGTATGGTCATCTTCAGAGGAGGTATTTGTGTGCTTCTGGTGTGGATAATTCAAGTAACGGGATGGCTCCATTAAATCCAGGATCTGAAAAGGGAAAAGGGCCCATGCAGGTGGTGACTCCGGATAAAGATGGGTTTGTGCCTGTTAGGCTTCGAAACAAAGGCCAAGGTTAGAAGAGGACTTTTCGGGATCGCCACAAGGAGGGGTTGTTTAACAAGTTTGATGCACTGGATGCCTTAGTTCACGAGGAGGGGATATCACCTAACATGCATGTGGATGTTCCTCTTGTTACTACGCATAATCCCAAGCCTATGGTTGTCATGTCTTCGGTTCTTGGCCCTATGGAGGCTCCTGGAGAAGTGAAGGATTCTTTGGTTCCCTCCCCTGATGTTGGGCTTGGGGACCCTTGTGTGTTGACTGGTACCTCTTTGGTCTCTGCTGCTGTTGGTGCTTTCCCTACTAGAGGTTCAGGTTTTGGAGATCGTAGAAAGAGTAAAGCTTCAACTTCTTCCCCTATTTTGGGTGTGCAACAAAAGCCTTTGAAAAAGAGTGCTCCTGATAAGGCCTAGAAGGTGGGTAGGAAGAAGGATTAGGAGAAAGTTAAGTTGTCTGGTGAGACGTTGGTTGAATCTAGGTCAGTGAAGACATTGGACACTCACTTCTCTCACCCTTCGCGATGATTGTACTATCATGGAATGTGAGGGGTATGAATAGCATCCCTAGACAAAAGGTTATTCGGGACTTGGTTCGTGCTCATTCTCTAGATTTGGTTTTTAGCTAGGAGATGAAGTTATCTGTGGATAGTATGTTGTAGAGTGCATCTAATATTTGGAATAGGGGTTTATGTCAGTGTGTGGGTGTGTAGGGGAGCTTTGGAGGTCTTTCTTGCTTTTGGGATCCTCGGCGAATCTCTCTTGTTTGGTGGTTCTCTAGCAGATTCTCTTGTTGCAATTAGTTTGGAGATGAAGGAGAGAGTCTTCCTTTTGAATATTTATGCTTCGACTGATGTTCCTGGTAAGATTCTCTTGTGGTATCATATCAATTTTCTGAGATCATCGAATCCCTTTCTTCCCTTGATTATGGTAGGTGACTTCAATGCAATTGCCTCTCTTGAGGAGAAAAGGGGGGGTGCCTCATTTGGATCTCTCCTTTGATCTTCTTAGGGTGAATTTGGCTCAGCTTCGACTGGTGGATATTAAACCTTTGAATGGAATGTTTACCTAGAATAACAGGAGGATTAGGGATGAAGCCATTTCTGGAAGATTAGATAGATTTCTTGTTTCTAGCTTTTGGGTTGGTGACATGTGGTTGTCAAGCTCCGAAATTTTGGATTGGAGGGGATCAAACCATTGGTCAATTAAGTTCTCTACCCATGTAGTTGGTGGTTCCAAGAAATTGATTTTTAGATTTCAACTTATGTGGCTCAGGGAGGAGGGTCTTCTTGACCTGGTTTCTAGATGGTGGACTGAAGGACGACCAGTTTTTGGTACGACTATGTACTCCTTTATAAAGAGGCTACAATATGTGAAGTATAAATTAAGACATTGCAATAAGTATCAGTTTGGCAATGTGTTCCAAAATAAAAGGGTTGCCTTGGAGTGATTGGATTCTATTACCAAACAGATTCGGGACTAGGGTCTTGATGCAGATTTGAGTAGGTTAGAGGATAGTGTGGTAAAAGACCTTGAGGAATGGGAGCTTAGTGAGGAAATTTTTTGGAAACAAAAGGCTCATGTTGATTGGCTTCAAGAAGGGGATAGGAATACTTCCTTCTTTTATAACTCGATGACGACTCAAAGATAGGGGAACATTATTTATTCTCTTCTCTCTCCTAAGGGTTCTATTCTTTCTTCCTCTTTGGAGACCTCTAGGGAGGCGGTTCGCTTTTTCTCGGGTCTCTTCTCTGAAGGTACCCCACCTGCTTGTGAGGAAGAAGCTTCCATCCTGGCTTGTATTCCTCCTTTGGTGACTATGGATATGAATGCCTCTCTTCTTAATCCTATTTCTTTGAAGGAGTTGGAGGAGGTGGTGTTTCAATTAACAAAAGGGAAGGCTCCTAGTCCAGACGGGTTCTTGACAAAGTTCTATCAAGAATTTTGGGAAGTGATCAACCTTGATCTATTGGAGGTTGTGCAGGAGTCTTTAAGGAATAAGCAAATGTTGTGGACCATGAATGCCACATTTCTCACTCTTATCCCAAAACGTGAGGGTGCTGACTCCCTGGATCTTTTTTGACCAATTACTTTGTGTAATGTGGTGTATAAAATCATTACAAAGCTAATGGTTGAATGTCTAAAGCCATGACTAGATAAGCTGATCTTGGAAGAACAAGGGGGCTTCGTTGCAGGTAGACAAATTTTGGATGGAATAGTTATTGTGGTTGAGACTATTCATTCCATGGCCTCTTCAAAGGAAAAGGCCATGTTTATAAAGTTAGACATGGCTAAAGTGTATGACCAAGTTAAATGGGGTTTCTTGACCAAAATCCTAGGAGCCTTTGGATTTAGTAGGGAGTGGATTGATTGGGTCATGAGTTGTGTGACGATGTCCTCATTTTCCGTTCTCATAAATGGGGAGTCATTTGATTTGTTTGGAGCTTCTAGAGGTCTTCGATAGGGGATCCCTTATCACCATATTTGTTCATTCTGATGGTTGAGGGCTTGGGAAGTAAGTCTTGGGTTATAGATGGGCTCATTCAAGGATGGAAATGGAGCAAATCTCTCCCTCCTCAAACACATCTTCAGTTTGTAGATGATTCGACTTTGATGGGAACTGCTAAGGTGGCTGAAGCAGTTGCTTTTTGATAGATGTTGGATTGTTACTTGGCTGCCTCAGGTTAGAGCATAAATGAAAGCAAGTCGTGCATTTATTTATTTAATAACCCCATGCCTATCCAACAATGTATTGCCAGGATTCTAAGATTTTAGGTAGGGAAGCTTCCCTTTATCTATCTTGGTATCCCTCTAGATGTGCACTCGCTTCCCTGAAATTTTTTGTAGGATGTGATTGATAAATTTTGAGGGCTGGTTTTCCATTGGACCTATAGATGGCTATCTACAGCTGGTAGAGTTACTCTTTTGAAGTCGGTGGTGCAAGACCTTCCTATATATAGGTGCTTTGTGATGACTGCTCCCTCAAGTCTTATCAAAGCTTTTGAGGGGCTCTATAGGTAGTTTCTTTGGTCAGGTAATCTCCTTGCAAGGAAATGGAGCTTAATTAAGTGGGAAGTTGTTTGTCAGCCAAAGCAGGATGGTGGTCTGGGATTGCGCAGGGTAGATTGGAATGGGCAAGCTTTGGCAGCTAAGTTGTACTGGAGATTGTGTTCACACCAGCATCAGCCTTGGGCCAAGATCCTTACCTTCAAGTACCTTGGGGAGGTGGATGGTGCTGAGGTTCCTTAATTTAGTCTCTCAAGGAAGGGTTCTATGATTAGGGATACTCTCAAGAGGGGTGCCACGCTTGGTTAAATAAGGCATGTTAAGGATCTGCAACAAAGTTTTTGATCCTTTTTTTAGCATGAATCATTGGATGGTTTTCCGCCTATCCTCTCCTCGCACCCTCACTTGGGGGATTTACGAAGGATTTTTGAGCAGGCTGGTTGGAGCAGAGTGATGGAGTTTAAAGCCCCTCAGGCTTTGGGGCAGTCTATTGTCTTTTAGTGAAAAGATATGCAGGAGTGGCCCTCGGGTGGATCTTTGGAGGATAGAAGGGAGTTGTCCTCCATTTTGGCTGATAGAGTCTTGTTGATGGTGTTTTCTGCACAGCAACAACTCAGACAGAAAATATTATTCTATCTCTCTTGAAAGATAATTTTCAATAATAAATCACTGAAAATCACCCCAAGGTCTCTCGGGTGTTAGGTCATAACAATGCATAAAACAACTCAGATAAAATGTGAAATGCTGGCAATCACAATTGGACCTTACTACAAGCAAACGGTATCTTTCAATTTATCAGGTTTGACAATATGATGATCTTAAATCCTAAATCTAACCGAATAATAAAGAAACAACAAAAGATAGGGATGCAAGGAAGTGATAAGATCTAAACTACTGCTAAGACAAGCAATGCAAATGACATATATCTGGAATGGACCTATCTAAAATAACCAGTTCTTGTTCAACCCACAATGCAATCTTACAAGAACGGTGCAATCTTCTGAGGAATACAGGTTTTCAAATCATAGACATGTATCTACAATCGACCTTAAGCACATTGAATATACGGTCCAGGTTGACTTTGCCAGCCTACTACAATCAGATAGTTACTGGGAGTATAGACCAGAGATAGCTACAAACATTCCAAATATGAAATCATAAACATCATTTATCCAACTTAAACTAATCTATTTCTGAATGCTAAACCCTAAATCTTCAAGCAATTTAAAAGATAGAACAAAGGAACCATGCAAGATGAAATAACACAAAAGATTTCACCAGGAATAACCACAATGTCTTCAATTGTATTAATCACCAAAATTCTGCAACAATTTCAACTGTTCTGAATATAATGTTTGCTTCCAGAAAATCAAACTACTCTAACTATTGCTCTTGCTAAGCTCTATTACTGTCTTGCTAATGTCCAGAACTAATGTCTAACTCTTACAATGAGGCAAGAATGCCTATTTATAGCAAATTCCCCCCAAAACATGTCGGCCCAGCCAAACATTTTTATAAAATAATAAAAACTGCCAAAACAAGTCGGCCAAGGAAACGAACTAAGGCACACATTAAATGCCATCATCCAAGTCGGCTTAGACACAATCTCCAAGGAAGTCCGGTCCAATGCATGCCCCATGGTAATAGGGAAGCACAAATCTCGAAATGAGCATTAACTGCTACTCCCTTTATCCTTCTTCTGCCCGGATGACCCTTGGACCTTCAACAATATTCCCTCCAACTCAGCAATAGGTGGCAATGGCAAAACCCTAAGTTGACATTTAATGGAATCTATTTCTTCATTGGACCGTTCAACAATTTTGTTCCAATCCTCCCTGCTGGCCATGTATCTATCCATCACCACCAAGTATGTAGCTGCATCATCAAGCAAGTGGCCGGTGACAGCTCCATCAGAATTCGGGGCATAAATTTCATGCCACCACTCCTTCAGTTGATCCAAGCTCAGATACTTAGGAGCTATTTTCTTCCTCCCTGTCATTACCTCAAAGAAGGCAATGCATCTGTCATAGACTGCAGTAAGCTCACTGTCAATTGACTTTCTTCGTTTCTGTATTTTCTTCAATGCCTTCTGCCTAATCTGCAGCGCCTCAAACCATTCCCATGGCTCATCCAACCTGGAGGAAGGAAGGATTCCATCCTTAGCTAATTGCTCCTTGCCATGTCCCAGGATAACCTTCGATTTCTGCAACAGGAGGTCCATGTCATCCTTATCCTGAGACAGGATATGCTCTAACAGCTGCTTCGCCCGGACCGCATCCTTTCCCACAGATAAGATCTCCTTGATAGCATCATCCCCTTTGGTCTGGACATCCATCAGCCAATCTATTGCAGCTTGGGCTGAAGCTTTCAATTTCTCAATCCGGGAGATTGTTTCTTTAGGCAGAAAACCCGGAGTAGTAGAAGAAGAAGGGTGGAGAGACTGCAGAGGCCTCATTACCTCTTCCAAGCATTTTCTTAATCTTTCATTTTCTCTCTTCAGCTCTCGTTTGGTCTGAGTTTCTCTCTTTAATCTGTCAACAATGACTGCACTAGACCCCTCAAATTCCTCAATATCCTGCTCCAGGGAGGCCGGCCCAAGGTTAATGGTCTGAACATTATAATCTTGGCCTGTAACATCATCTCTCATTTTACCTGCGGCAGGAGTGGCAACATGGACAACCCGGTTATTTGCTTCATCCCTTTCCACCCAGGAGATGACCTTTGCAGCCTTCTTCTTCTTTCCCTTACCAATCTTAGATAGCATTTCGTCCCAGTCTAAGGGAGTATCTTCAACAATCACCTGCTTCCTCCCTGCAAGTTCCTTCTCCAACCAGTCCGGGGCTACAGGGTCAGTCCAGATTTCTTCTACTCTTATTTCTCTCGGTTCTTCTGTCACCTTTTCTTCTTCTGTGGTTGCCCTATCATCTTCTTTTTTTTGGAAGCTGTTCACTTTGGTCGGCCTCTTCAAGTCCTAATTCTGGAAGCACCGGTGATGGAGTTCTAGCAGGGATACTTTCTTCCGGCTCTGGCGATCCGCGACTTCTATCACTCTCTGGGGAATCTTCATATTGCACCAACGAAGAAGTGTGTCTTTCTTCTGTTTCTACCTCAAGCTCAGCCACCTCACTGAAAAGTGTTCCTTCCTTGAACTGCTCTGCCCCCCCGCTAGTTTCATGCTCATCTGGATTCTCTGGTTCAGGTGCGCTTGGCGGTGGAGAAACAGACTTTGGTGGCTGTTCAACTGGTAGATTTGGGGAAGAGTCTCTCTGCTATGTAGCATCCTTGGGAGAGGGAGTCCTTGATTTCCTTGTGTAGACTTTGGTTTTCTCCCCTCCGGAACTCTCCACATCGACAATTGGAGGTTCATTCTCCGAAGCAACTTGATCCTTCTTCTTGGCAGTCCTTGTTGTTCTATTTTTCTTAGGCGGTGGAGGAGCATCCTCCTCTTCAGCTTTCTCCGCTTCCTCCTCATCAGAGGACTTGCTGATTGTTAGGGTTTTCCACCTTTGCTTCCCTTTAGGTTTCCTCTTCGTTTCAGGCTCAGCTCCCTTGGGACCTCTAACTTTTATCTTGAATGGTGAAGTTTTTGTTGTTTTCCCTTTGGGGTCATCTTCCCCAAATTCTTCAGAAGTCGACATGGGGTTGAGATTTCCCATCAGTTCAAAGGTGCAAGCTACCTTTGCATTCTCCAACTCCCAGATTTTATGCCTTACCCAAGATAGGGTGAATTTCATGACAGGAGCCATCAGGTCCTCTAACTCTATCACTTCAGCCTCATTCCAGTCGATGTCACCGACTGACCTATCCTTTATGGCCTCATAGACATGGTCCTGAACCAGGTTTCCGTCATCATCAAGTTGATCCGGGATCAGCTTAACATTATATTGCCTAATGGCCTCCACAGGCAACCTAGAATATCTTTTCTTCCTCGCCTCAAGGTCATCTTTGATATTGACCCAATAGTCTTCCAAGTCATCTTTGTGCCTATACTCTTGGGTAGCTTTCTTCTGAGCCTCTCCAGTTATATCAAAATTCATTCTTTTCGAATGGAAGGAGAATCCATAGGCTGCCAGTTCCTCCCCTGCGGTGTGAGCTGATTGGATAGACGGGCACATCTCTCCCACACCAATCCCAAGAGGGAAGTCTCCTCCGAAGCTGTCTTGTGCTTCTCCCTCTTCACCACTGCATCAAATTCACAGATCTGTCTTACAACTTCCAGTAGCACAATGTGGTCAGTGGGATACCGAGGCAACCTGTAAGGAGCAACTGGGCATCCATCAATCCTGAGGTAAGTGAATGTAGGGAACTGGATGAACCATGCTCCGTAGTTCTTGATTAGTCCTTTAGCTCCATTAGATAATCTGAGGTGCTCAGCATTCTGGAGTGTCCGGGTGATATGCATTGTGAATGCATCATTTGCCCTCCTCTAATCCCTATGCCCCAGATGCAACTCCAGATAAACCTCATAAATTATATTCTGTCCAATTGTTCCCCTCAGATTCAGACCTTTGTAGGGGTAGGAGATGGCCAACACATACATTACATATGAGGACATAGTGAATTTCTTTGCCTCCAAAACATTCCTCAACTGTCTGTCAATCTCAGCACTGATTAGCCCTGCCCAGTGATAATTGGTCCCTTGACTAATTTTGGTGATCACATGGACCATCCAATTCTCCAATACCCCTGCACTTCTCAATCCGGCCACCCTGCTCAGAAGTGTGATGGCATCATATACATCTGACCTGAATTTTACCCTGTGCAGCTGTTTGGGCAACTTTGAATGATGGGATTTTGGCTTCTCTAGCCACGAGTTGATTATCTGCTGAGCCTTGACTGGCTCATTCTCATAGTAGGTCCTGGCAGTGTCAATATTCAAGGCACACACTGAAGGAAGATTTGGCATACTGAAAGCCTGTGCAATGGAGGCCAGACTGAAGTTAGCCAGGACCCTTCCCTCGGTGCTAACCACCCATTGTGTATCAAAATCATACTGTCTAGCACATTCCAAAATTAATTCATAACACTGAACTGCTGGAGGGAACCCTGCCACATGTACCAATCCAGAGTTCATCATCCCTTGCCTCAAGGCTGACTGATCCTTCTCGGTCGTTCTCTGTTTGAACTCCTCATATCGCCAAGCACCAACATTAGTATCTAATACGTCAACCCACACAGAAGACACTTTGCTCTCAGGAAGCTGGTTCTTCATGTCTAGTCTCAATCATTCAGTCTCAGAGATGGATGAAGCCCCTGCGCCACCCTTGGACTTCCCAGCAGCCGCCTTGCTTGATTCAACCTGCATATCCAAAAATCGTCATTAGTATTCAATTATTGCTCATATTCCAATCCGAAAGGTTAGCACAAATCATATAAATCAATCAAAATCCATTGCCAAATGCTAATCCTTCGAGATCTGGAGAAATCAGATAGTCCGAGAAAATCATGCAAACCGAGAAAATACCGTCGGGGCGGAATTTCAGAGAAATCCGACCCAGACGGATTCCTGCTGCCAAAGCATCATTAGTCAAATAAATCATTAGTGCAGATGAAAAAACAAAGGATAATCATTGAATTCACTCATTGGCAACAAGAAATAAGCATTAAACAACCGTTCCATTAATCTTATCATCGAAACATTTGAAAGGACACAATCAGACAGGAAATCCAGAAAAATCCGGATGGAACGGATTTTCGCGGACGACCTAAAATGTTCCGGAAATAACCCCGGTCTGCGGAATAAGTCCAAACCAGGAAAATTCGACAGCGAGGAAATTCCGCGACGACCTTAGAAACCCGAAAAATGGCAAAACGTGACCCAAAACTCAAACGACCACGGGATCCTCCCCACCTAAGCTCGAATGATCTCAGAATCGACGACAATCAACAAAATTCAGAGCGCAAAGGACCCCAAAGTCCTAGAAACTTGCAAAGGACAAATTCCCATATGAAAACGATGGTGCCCTAAATCGAATAATCAAATCTCCGCCATTAAAACCAGAGCAAACTTTAGGGTCTAAAGTATCGGCTAAGGATTTACCTAAAGCACTCGAATCTTCACAAGACGGGGAAGTCAACAAGATACAGGGACAAAATCGCTCAAACAAAAAGAAATCTTCGCTCTGGGCCCAAACACCGAAGAAAAACTCTAACTTCGCACAATATGGTGGATTCCGCACTAAAAGAACAAGCAATCAAGCCCAGAACTCTGTCTAAAGGATACATACACAACCTCACGGATAAATAGAGCTCATAGGGCAAGGGAAATAGGGTTCCATAACTAAAAACGGGTCAAACACCGGCTCTATAAATATGAAACCAAAATCAATCAAGGGTCGACCCAAATCTAATAATACCCAATGCAAAACCCTCAATCACCATACAAGCAAAACGGAAGGGCAATGACTACATACCATGGATCGAAGTGGAAGAAATTCAAGCTTGAAAAGGCGACCTTCGTAGCAAACACGTCCAAGCAATGAAAACATCGACACCGACACTCAAGCAATCCTCACGCAAATAAATTAAGATCGATTCTCAAAGATTCAAACAAAAATCTCAATCGCCAGAGCAATCAGCAAGGGAGCAATGAAGTTAGAATGGCGCTGAAAATGCCCTAAATCCACCCTTATACCCACCTTAGCAAAGGTACCTCAACCATTAATTGGCGATAAGACATTTCTGACAAGTCCGGAAACCCGAGCCCCAAACGAAATTTTGGAAAATCCCAGAATGCACGGAAACACGGATTCTGCGGAAATGCAGAAACTGGGGAAATGAGGAAGATCGAGATTTTGACAGAATCTGGAAAAATCCGCCAGGACCGGAAAATCCCGAAGTAAGGCAGAAACCCGGAATCGAAGAATCCTGCCAGAAACGGACAAGGAACCAGGGCTCGGGAAAATCCGCCAGAGCTGGAAAATCTCGGATCCAAGTGAAAACCCGGACTTGACCAAAAACTCATTTTCAATCAATTCAAACCTCAAGGCAAGGTCAAAGCCAGCAAGATCAACATGTCAAGACCCTAAAATGATAAATCTAATAGAAGCAAAGGTCAAAGACACCAAAAAAGAGGGTCCCTACTCCAAGTGGGGCGTGTGTGCAAAAACTGCACAACAAATGGCGACTCTGCTGGGGAAATGCTCCTGAGCATTTCGATGATAAACTGGAATCAAGAACCCAGAACTCATGGTTCCAATTCATATACCCAGCCACCACCCTAAGTTAAAACAAAGAAACTCCCAGCCATTCAGACATTCCTATACCAGAGTCTAAGTGTGTGCACATGCGTTTATTACCTACCCTCAATTGCAAGAAGAACCAGACATGATATGAACAGGCTACGTAAAGATTCTTACTCTAAAAGTAACCTAGATAGAGCCTCGCTGCCAGTCAGGCGTCCATAGCCCCGACGAGGTTATCGCTGTGGTCCTCTTGAACATAGCTCTACTACTAGTCAGGCGTCTATAGCCCCGGTAGAGATATTCAGATCCCCCTGATAAGTTGATTTCAAACCTCATGATTTTCAATATATATATTTTCTCTCTTTTATATTTTGCTGATATTTCTTTTCTTTTACTCACTTCATTTAACCTGTGAACAGTGAAGTCCACACTCAGGGCTGAGAACCATAGTGGCACTAGAGCAGAAAAGGATTTTTTACCTGTTCAAACCTAATGAGGACCTTTTCACAACTTCAGGTATATTAAGGATTAAAGGTATAAGACCCCCAATATATTCCTGCTCAGACTGACTAGAAACCCTTTGTCTCAACATAAGGACAAATGACATAGGTTAAAGGGTTCATACCATGGTATTCTGGAAAAATGATCAAAGTTTGTAAGGGAAATACCAAGAATATCAGACCTGCTTTGCCACCGCTATCATACAGATGCACTCACAATCCAAAAGAAAAAAGGACCAAAAGCAAGAGCAACGCAAAACAAAACAAACAAACCAAAGCAAACCTACTCTAACCAAAGCAAGCAAACCAACAACAAAGCAACCTAAACTAACTATTTACAAAGCAAAGAGCTGAAAACAACTTAAGACTGGAAATAATGTTTCAGATACTGCCCATTGACAGGCAGTGGTATGTCCTCTCCCATGAGAGTCCTCAGACGGAAGGTATTATCTCCCAGTATTTCAGCAATCTGATATGGGCCAAGCCACAATTTATCAAATTTTCCATGGTTCCTTTTCTGATCATGAGGCTTATCCCAGTACAAGACAAGGTTAAAAATCCTAAAAGCCTTGACTTTGGCTCTCCTATCAAACCATCTCTTGAGTACCCCCTGATGTTTGGAAAATTTTTCAAGGGCATTGTCTCATTTTTCCTCAAGGTGCAATAATTCTGCTAACCTAGCCTCCCTTCTATCCCCTTCATCATAAAACTGGTTTATAAACTGCAGGGTTGGGATCTTGAGTTGGATAGGGAAAACTGGTTCCAGACCGTACACTAAATGATAAGGGGATGTACCAATGGAGGACTTAACTCTGGTTCAGTCTGCCCAAAGAGCAAACCGAAGCTGGGTGTGCCAGTCTTTTGGGTTCCTCTCTAACAGCTTTCAGATGACAGTCAACAGGTTCTTGTTGGAGGACTCAGCTAGACCATTTCCCTGGGGATAATAATTAGACGCAAACTTTACCACAATGCCATAATCAAAGGCCCAGTTTGAAAATTTTAAAGATGCAAAGGCAGGACCATTATCACACACAACAGCAACAGGACATCCAAACTGATTGAGAATGGCATATTCTAAAAAATCAATTACTACCTCTGACGTACATTGCCTACAAGAAAAATCTTCAGTCCATCTTGTAAAGTAATCAGTAATGGTGAGAATGTACCTGTGTCCTGCAGAGGATGGTGGATTGATGGGGCCTATGAAGTCCATACCCCATTGAGTAAAAGTTTTTACCTCAATGACAGACTGGAGCGGAAGTGCTGCACACCTTTCTCTTGTTGCTGCAGTCTGACAAGTGTGACAGGTTCGTACACGACGATGAACATCCTTGAACATTGTAGGCCAGTAGTACCCTGCCCTCAAAATCTGATTCGCAGTAGCAATCGCGAAACCATGACCAGTACCATATTTCTCATGAAATTCACTCATTACCCTTTTAGCTTCTTGTCTTCCAAGGCACCTCAAATAAATACTTTCATGATTCTTCTTGTATAGGACAACTCCTTTCAGCATGAAGCCGTCACTTTTCAGCCTTAAGGCTCACCTCTGTATTGCATTAAGGTGTGCTGGAGGTCGTTGATTCAGCAGATAATAGACTATATCATCATACCAGCCTTTTAGGGAAACTTCTTCAACATTATAGTTATGAACAGACAATTCAGGGCCTATCTCTGCCATGGTCTGGGTGAGTCCTTGTCCTCTTACAGCTTCATCAGCTGGATCTCAATGTCATACTCCTAAAGCATGGTCACCCATTTAGCTCTGCACTCCCCTAACTCGTTCTGCATCAGCAACAACTTAACTGCAGAATCGGGAACAATTGCAAACACCTTGTTTCTGAGGATATAATACCTGAATTTCTTCACTGCTCGAACAAGGGCATATGCTTGCTTCTCCACACTTGGGTATTTCAGCTCAGCATCCTTTAATGGTGCACTCATGAAAGCAATGGGATGCTCACTCCCCTCATCAGATTTTTGTGTCAGCATTCCAGCACACGAATGGTCGGAAGCAAAGGAATATATATAAAAGGGTTTGCTATAATCTGGACTCACCAATACTGGAGCATCAATAATGGCTCTCTTAATCTCAGTAAAGGCCTCTTTCGCTTTTGTAGTCCACTCGATCTTGGCATCTTGTTTCAACATAGCATTTAATGGCTTCACAATCTCAGCAAATCCAGTGATGAATTTTCTGACAAAGTTAATCTTACCAAAGAAGGACTTCATCTCTTTTTTGCTGGCAGGTGGCTGAATTTTCAGGATGGCTTCCACCCTCTCTGGGTCTATAGCAATCCCTTTCTCTGATATGACATGTCCTAACAACTTGCCTTCTGTAACTCTGAAAATACACTTCTGGGGATTCAAGGAGATGCCAAATTCTCTGCACTTCTAGAATACTTTACGCAGGTCTGAGATATGATCCCCTCTGTTTTTGGAGAAAACAGTCAGATCATCCATGTAAATAATAATGCACTTCCCTATGATGTCTTTGAAAGCAATGTCCATAGCTCGCTGGAATGTGGCCCCTGCATTGATAAGCCCAAATGGCATCCTCCTGTAGGCAAATGTTCCCCACTTAGTTGTAAAAGCAGTCTTGTGTCTGTCCTCATACTGGACCATCACTTGATTATACCCTGAATAACCGTCCAGAAAGGACATCATCTGCGATCCATTGACCACTTGTAGCACTTCATCCAAATAGGGAACTGGGTAATTATCTTTTTCTGATGACCTGTTCAGATTTCTGAAGTCAACACAGAGCCTAATTTCACCATTCTTCTTTCTTACTGGAACCAGATTGGCCACCCATGTTGAGTGCCTGACAGGAAATATGATTCTAGCAGACAGCAATTTCTGAACCTCCTTCTGTATGAGTGGTTCCAACAGTGGATTAATAGGTCTCTGCCTCTGTCTGAAAGGTTTAACAACTGGCTTCAGAGGTATAGTATGAGTTATGATGGATGTGTCATAAGTCTTCAAGTCTTCATAACCCCATGCCACTATATCTGGAAAATCGTGTAGGGCTCTGATTATACCCTGTCTTTCTTCAGGAGTGCATACCTTGCCAATGAAAATGTTCTTGATATTGTCCTTAGTACCCACATTGTGAGGGTCGTACTGTCCACTAATTGATTCTTTGTTTGATTCTTGTTCCTGATCTCTGATTTTGTCCATATCGAAAATTCTCTCCAGCTATACCATTCCCCTTGGAATAGTGTTAGACTTCAGGTTCAATACCCCTTCTAGATCCAATTCTGCTTCCTGAGGTTCTGTTTCATCAATGATCTGTGAAACAAAGACATCTGTGTTTGTGATAAAGTCCAGGATATGTTTATCATCCTTAAACACCTAAAAATTAGTCACATTGTCAGAAACCGATGGCACAGGAGTTAATTCAACAGTAAACTTCTTCAATCCTGACAGAGACAGAGGCTGGAGAGTACTGGCTGCTTGAGCTAGAAAATCGGCAGTTTGATTCTTTTTCCATGGGATCAGTTGGATATTAAAAGCATCAAATCCCTCAATGAGGTTCCACACTCTATGCTTATAGTTGGTCATTCTCCTATCGTGACATGAATACTGCTTTCTCACTTGTTTGACTACTAATTCTGAATCACCAAAAACTTGTAGAATCTTGACCTTTTTCTTGAATGCCATAAGGAGCCCATGAATTAAAGCTTCATACTCTGCTACATTATTGGTACAATGAAATTGGAGCCTATGAGCTGCAAATAAATTTTTACCTTTTGGACTAATCAGTTCAAACCCAGCCCCAGCTCCATGCTTGGACTTAGATCCATCAAACTTAAGAGTCCAGTATTCTGCAGTGGTATTTTTTTTCATTCTGTCTTTTAGTTGAGCAGTGTTAGAGACTTTCTCAGTCACCACAGGTTTCTGGCTCTCGCATTCTCTTTGAAGATTCTATTCATCTGCCTCAACTGCTCCAACTGCCTGAGTTGGATTCATGCATTTCTGTACTCGTTCTACTGCTGTCTGACACAGACAACACTCCAACTCTGAATGAGACGCGTTATGGACTCTACACCAATTTGGTAAGAGTAGTTCCTTAAAGCTTGTCTTTCTTCCCAGGTGAGTCTGGTTCTCCATACACTGCTTAATGAATTCCTGGAAATCATCCAATAAGCTGACCTGTTTGTCTTCAGGTTCTTCCTCTTCAACTAATTCTGTCAGAACCTCAGTATGGCTGGACCCTGTCCGAACATCAGTTGGCATCGTATGCAACATTAGCACCTCTTCTACATCTGATTCTTCATATTGAGCCGATAGCAGGTAGTTTCCCATTCTAGCTTCTGATATGAGAACTTCTGTTGAAGTCTTTTGGTATTCAATAATCATGTACTTCATTCGGGGTTCTCTCTCAATCTTGATTTGATTAGGCACTCCCTTCCATGGAAGCCACATGTAAGAGTGATCAGTGGACACATCCATTCAAAGCCTTGGTGAACTCTCTTCCTAGAATCAAACCATATGCATCAGGAATATCGACTACCTGGATATTGATAACCTGTTGAATCCTTGGATCAGAGGCTATCTGCATCTGGATCATGTTAAGTTCTCCTACCATACTCACTTCAGTTCTGTCCAATTGAGTAACTTTCTTCTGGGAGTCAGCAGGTGTAATTCCTAGAGCCCTACAAACTCCAAGAGGCATCACGTTGGTGGAAGCACCAGAATCCAACAAGCAGTTATGCAAATTCTTACCGAATATTCGGACAGAGATCAGAAATGGTGGGGTTTCTGTCTTTCCTTGAAACAAAGTGGGCTGAGTATCCACCTGGGCCACTTGAGTCTTGTCCTTTTCTTTTCCTTTATCTCCAGGGGGCGGGTTAGTCCTATTTTGGGTCTGATTTTGTGTGTTCACAGACCAAAAACTAGAAGTCTGGCTAACATGCTCACCAGAAGACTTATCCAATGTCTTTGAATTTTCATCATAGGTACCTAAGACAGCCTTCCTAATTGTAGGAAACCTTAACAACTCAAATGCAGAAAGATTTACCTTTAGTTTCTTGAATTCCTCTACAGCATATGAGGCCATCTGCTCCTTAGTCATATCAGTAGAGACCTCTTTAGATGGTTCCTCTGCCTTATCCTTGCTTACTTAAATAGTCTTTTCTTTCTGTGGTTTTGTTTGAGCCTGTCTGTCTTTCAAAAGGTACTGCTTGGAGATATGTGGATAGGATGGATTGTTGCTTGCATTAGGATCTGGAGGGGTACTGAAGTTGTTGGGAGGAATGGAAGTGGTGAAAGGTCCTCCAGGCTGTGGATGTCTATGAGGCATATCCCTCAATCCTTGTCTCTGAAACATCTGTACTTCTTCAACATAAGCTTCCTCCTGATCGAGGGGGCCATTATCATTCATTTCTTCATTGAATAGCTGGGCAACCTTATCTCCATTACAAATCTGATCTGTTTCGACTTCCTGGGAATCAGGTTCTTCTGGTACATTTTCCTTGCTGGTTGGAAAAGGAGCATGATTTAATACCAGCACAGAAGAATCATATGAATTGGAAGGAACAATCTCCTGTCCATTCACATTATTCTCTACCTCATATTGAAAAATGGAGGCAGTAGTTTGAAACTCTGGACATTCCAATTCTGAATGCTGGCTCATTTTGTGGAGTCTGCACCACCCTGATAAGGCCGCTTCAGCCAGGTACACACCAGTAGGAGGTTTGTCTTAACTGACTTGCTGGTTTACAGGTTGATTGACAATTTGATTAGCAGGCTGATCTAATGGGGTGGGAACTCCCCCATTATTGGGCCCTGTATTCCAAGTTCTGTTCTGTCCTTGTGGTGGCCTTTTATCAAATCCTGATCCACTTCCTTGGCCTCGATCAAAGTTTTGCCTCCTATCATTATTGAAACCCCTATCCTGATTATACCCCCTATCATTGGAGAATCCTCTATCATTACGCTGTCCCTTGTCGAAATTATGTCCTTGTGAAAACTCCCTGTTCTGATTAGATTGCATTCCTTTCTGGGCAGCTTGCAACTGACTATTCTGATTTCTCAAGTAAGTCACCTCTAGATTTAGCTTCTTTATTTGTTCAGCCATTTCATCAATTCTCTCCCTATTTGGATCTCGGTAGGGAGGCTGATTTGGGTTATTCTGAGGAGGGACAGGCATTGTGGCGGATCCCAAAGACTGATGTAACACTTCAAAATTTTGCAAATAAGCAGGGAAACTATTTGACTGTGGCGGGTACATCGGTTGATTGACTTGTTGTTGAGGGAAGTTTGTCATAGGAGAGATCTGGTTCATGGGATGACCAGGGTGTGGTACCATAGGTAATTGGGGAACTGGGTTCATGATTGGGGTATGATTGGTGAGAGCCTGATTTACTGCCTGAATCTGGTTAAGATGTGCAACTGGTCCCAGAGAAGGCAATGGCCCAGTCAAGTGTTGTCTCAGATCTGTACTGAGCTTGACAGCCTCTGTATAAGCATCAGTCAGGGTACTTGGAGGGTTGGGTCTCCATTTCAAAAAGGTTGCTGTTAGGCTATCCAGAGCTTCATAATAGACTCCCAGGGTAGTACCATCGTCCAGAACATATGGGTCTTGTAATCTGGTGAACGCACGATGGAACCTATTATTGAAACTGGCTATAGGTTCATTAACTTCTCTCTTGACCTTGATGAATTGCAAGTATAACTCATTGGCACTGATGGGTATTCGGAACTTCTGCAAAAAGGCCTTTTCAAGGTCATTCAAATTAAGGATTGAGCCAGCAGGGAGATGGTTATACCAGTAAAAGGCTTTTTCTCCTAGTGAATAAGGAAATAACCTACAGGCAACATCTTCATGGACAATCCCTCTGTCTTTGAGGCAAGTTTGGAAAATCCTTATGTGTTCTTCTGCAGTTCTGTTTGGATCATTTGCATGGAATTTAGAGCAGAAATGCTCAGGGTTTTTGGGCATTACATTGTAAGCCTGGAAGAACAAAGGTGATGGATTATTGGCAAGGAAAGCCATTGGTAAGAGCGGGGGTGGAGGTTGTGGTTGGTTAATGACAGGCTGAGGCTGTTGAACATGAACCTCTTCAGGGATGGGTATAGATTCAACCTCAGGATGTGAAGATGTGGACGATGGGGGTGAAGGGATGGGTGATGATGATTCTCCCCTCTCTCTAGTCCTCCTTGACCTAGTGGGGAGCTGTAGCTCCTCTAAATCTTCATCTCCTATGGTAGATCTAGTATTTCTCCTATATCTCTCTGGAGAGATGGCGTTCAAGAAATGATCCAGTGTGCTCATTCAGGCCCTCCCTCTAGCGCCAATCTGTTGATGGTGTTTTCTGCACGGCAACAACTCAGATAGAAAATATTATTCTATCTCTCTTGAAAGATAATTTTCAATAATAAATCACTGAAAATCACCCCAAGGTCTCTTGGGTGTTAGGTCATAACAATGCATAAAACAACTCAGATAAAATGTGAAATGCTGGTAATCACAATCGGACCTTACTACAAGCAAACTGTATCTTTCAATTTATCAGGTTTGACAATATGATGATCTTAAATCCTAAATCTAACCGAATAATAAAAAAACAACAAAAGATAGGGATACAAGGAAGTGATAAGATCTAAACTACTGCTAAGACAAGCAATGCGAATGACATATATCTAGAATGGACCTATCTCAAATAACCAGTTCTTGTTCAACCCACAATGCAATCTTACAAGAACGGTGCAATCTTCTGAGGAATACAGGTTTTCAAATCATAGACATGTATCTACAATCGACCTTAAGCACATTGAATATACGGTCCAAGTTGACTTTGCCAGCCTACTACAATCAGATAGTTACTAGGAGTATAGACCAGAGATAGCTACAAACATTCCAAATATGAAATCATAAATATCATTTATCCAACTGAAACTAATCTATTTCTGAATGCTAAACCCTAAATCTTCAAGCAATTTAAAAGATAAAACAAAGGAACCATGCAAGATGAAATAACACAAAAGATTTCACCAGGAATAACCATAATGTCTTCAATTGTATTAATCACCAAAATTCTGCAACAATTTCAACTGTTCTGAATATAATGTTTGCTTCTAGAAAATCAAACTACTCTAACTATTGCTCTTGCTAAGCTCTATTATTGTCTTGCTAATGTCCAGAACTAATGTCTAACTCTTACAACGAGGCAAGAATGCCTATTTATAGCAAATTCCCCCCAAAACATGTCGGCCCAGCCAAACATTTTTATAAAATAATAAAAACCGCCAAAACAAGTCGGCCAAGGAAATGAACTAAGGCACACATTAAATGCCATCACCCAAGTCGGCTTAGACACAATCT